>JARHVA010000695.1:0-210000 GCA_037957365.1 Torreya grandis
ATTAGCATCACTTACACTTTCACCAACACTTAAACTAGTATTATTACATTGAGCTTGATCCCCTTTTGAGGTATTGGTATGTAGGCAATGCTCAACACATGGGGTGTTGGGGTCATGTCCAACCTACCCTAATAACACCACTCTACTTCTATTTGTGTTTCTCAAAACCCTAAAAATCATGTAGGCCTAGGGTTTCACATTGAAATTAGTTAAAATAGGTAATAGGTCTAGTGATTCAAGACTTGATCACATAGATATAGGCTTCTCAAAATAATATGAACATCCTCCCAAAAATTCATTATTACATCTGATCAAGGTCATTATCATGGTAGAGGAAGAAACTAACATAATAAACTATTGGTAGATGGATTATGTTACTATATGAATGAGACCATAACACCTATTTCCTATTGATGACACCCTATACTATTCATGCATCAATTTATATCTTGGCACTTATTTATTTCAATCATTTTTACAACTGTCTCTTTTATAATTCATTGTTATTTATAGGCTATGACAAAAGATCAATTATTGTAAAAATTAGTGGATATTCATATTACTATATTTATTCCATGATTTATATACTTAAATCTTTATCTACTTAGAATTTTACATTTCATAATTCCAAAAATAGCTAAATCATTTGGTGAGCATGTCTTACTTCAAACATATTACTCAAAACCTTAGTGTACCATTAGGGATTCAATTTTTATTTCGATAATTTTCCCAATCTTTAGTATTCATCTTGATAATCATGATAGAATCCATTTTATACTTTTTGATGTAAAGTTTTATGTTTTGTCTTTCATGCCTATTACCTACCATTTGTATAAATATGCACATGTATATCAATCCTCTCATGGATCATGTTAGAACTCTAATTATTTCGTACATTCATCCACATAATCTTTGACCCCCTTATATGGAAAACATTATTGCATGGCCAATTTTGACTTCCCTATGGTTACTACTCAATGGTAGAGGGCTCATATACCTCATTTTATTCCTCCTCTGCCTAGACCCATTGACTACCTTTGCTCACATCTTGCCTCTACTACTCACCCTTGGTAAATAAAAGATATCATAGTTTGATCTATTACTATATGAAATCAGATTCCTCTTTAGCTTATACAATAATAATGTAATCCCATAATCCATCCTCATCCCTAACATAATTCAATAGGACCTAGGTATTATCATAGAGCATATGATGTTATTAATAAATTTATAAATACTCCAACCAAGATTTTTATATTGGAATTACATTAGTAGGAAACCATTTTCAAAGACATTACTTTTCAAACAGTCAATCACACGTATTTTCCCCATGATATAGAGTTGACTGATATTGCATCTATCATGAACACTATAAAGGACATCAAGAATGTTATGTGTTTTGACAATGAAGATTTTCCCTCATAGATAGTTATCAATTAAAATATACCATTTTTCATTTAGGCACAAATTAAAACCACTACTAATAAATGAGTTATAATTTATAGTGGTTCAAATATTAACATATGTAACTTCACATTATTAAAGACTATGGGGGTTGATATAGCATCCATTAATAAGACATATAAGAACATTCTAGGTTTTGATGACATTCCTTGACATTAATTAGGTTATTATAGAAGCATAAAAATTGATAAGGGGGGGTTAATTAGTGTGAAAACTCTTATTTAATTCCATATATCATCCATTAATCATTCAAACAAATCTATAGATATATCAAATCGTAATAAATAATTCATATGAGCATGAAGTAGGAACATAACACATGAACACAAGATCTACATGAGAAACAATCATGGGGGATAGAACCCACTAATACACATATTGAAACACATTCATATAATGAATGAATCAAAATTTTAGTGAGGCACCAACCCCTCACTAGTCAAGCACCAACTCAACAAGTCCTTTAACAAACACCAACTTGTAATGAGGCACAAACCCCCTAGGTAACTCGGCACCAACTTAGATACCTTGAACATATGATTACATTTGAACACCTATTTCTCACTCAAATAAATATTACCACCTTATTTTTCTCTTCTCACTCTTCTATCTCTTTCAAACAACCTTTTAGGACTTCTCACTCAATTAGCCCTTTCTTTGGTAGAACTAGGTCATATGACCTTGCTCATCAACTATAGAAACATAATTATAACTTAATTAAATTATAAATAAATATATATTATATTATTCAATCTCTATAATTGGTTTCCAAACTTCTATATCCTTCACTCATGTCCTTCATCATCTAACTAGTTAAATTAGGCCTATTAGACCTTCTCTTTATACTTGACTATTGATCTCACCCATTTTGGTCAAACAAGAACTTATACATACCTAGATCACCTTTCTAATATATAAACAAAAAATTTCCACAAGTAAAACACCCAATACATAGTCTGGTCACCACACATAAGGACCAAACCACCATTAGGCCTAATAGAGACCTAATGCAATTAGGCCTTCTCAAAATAAACATTTCACCTTGACCACCTTGGAACACCATGAGCCTCCAAAAACAAATTAAAAACTTAAAACATGATTAAATTATACCAATTTTAGGCTCACATTATGTCTCCAACTCCATTTATCTCATTTCACTCCTTGAACCACACCATTAGGTCTACTCGTAATCAGGCCTTATCACTACCAAAAAGTTTGTCTTGTAACTCTAATGCATACACTCAAATTTGACACATAAAAAAAATAAAAAATCACATGGATATAATATCCATGACCTCAGGTATAACACCAAGTCCATTATATTTCACCATATAGGGAAAAAAACCTCAAACTGATCATATTTATATGCTCACTTAGAACTGCACACACACTTCAAGAACCTAGTAAGAAGTATATGAGTTTTCACACATTCATATGAGTTTATCATGAATAAAAATGTGTTAAAATAAAATTATTATAAATATATTAAAACTTAATGTTTATTTTATTCTTCAAATCTATGAAAAAATATTCAAGAACATCATTTTCACTCACACATAGAAAATTGCATGTAGCTCCAAAAACACATTCATGAAGTTCAAGAATTAGAATACTTATGTGAAAGAATTTATGAGATTAAAATGGGTTTACATGATCCTTTATCATCATTTTAACATATTTTAATAAATATATTATAATTTTCAATATCAATATTGGTGTTATAGACCAATATAATGTTTTCACCCTACACAGACTTCACTATGTTAGACAGGTCACTTTGGGAACAACTTTTTTCTTGTATATGAGCATCATAAATGATTACAATAAAATGGGATATGATATATATTTATTTAAAAATGACCCTATACATTTTTCCATCCCTAATCCATTACAACCTTTCCCTAATCTCATTCTCACTTTTGCCTTATTTTCTCATTATCTTCCTCATTATGCCTATTTAGTAATAGATTAACTTCCATGAAAAATATATCATATTTAATGTCTTAAAAATACTCATAAACTTAAGTTATCACAAAATATAATTCTCACACATCATCATCTAATAATTTTCATGCTTTAACCTAGTCAACCCTACTTGCTAAATCAAAAATACAAGAAATAATGGGTTTCCTATAGCTTTCACTCACTCTTCTAATAGAAAAAAACCACATAGATAAACCTATAATATTAATATACATGTTAAAAATATAAAACTAGGTAAAATAACCATAATTATCCATATCTAATAAGATATTTCATATCTAGTCATAATGAGGGTTTTAGGAGGGTTTAGATTGCCTTCTATTCTTAGCAATCATTCATAAAGGATTGCCCATCAAATGCAAAAACAATTATATGAAAATAAAGATATTACTCTTCCCAAAATTCCATGAATTGATAAATATTTCATTCAAAAATTTTATGTACCAATGAGCATAAGAAAAAGCTTTTGAGGTTTACAACACCCCATTTTATAAACACAAAAAACCTCAACACCAATTTTCATGCTTTTTAATTTAGGACATGACCTAAAACTTGGTAAAAAATCTCAAAAAAACCTATCACACCTCTAAAATTTCTCAAAATAGATATATCACTTTAGTAAATGAACTTGATGACTCATTAGGTCTTAAACTACCAGTCATACTTAGACCTTGAACACACCATGAAACCACTTGTGATATTATAAAAACCACATTATAATTTCATAAAAACTCAGACCTTTCTCACATACTAACATACATCATATCACAAGCCTTAGACTTCACATCTACTCATGCTATCAGGTTTATGCCTTCAAACTAGGTATCTCAATTACATGGCTTATGAACTCAACTTCAAGAACAACAAAGATAAATAAAAATGAGATAAAGACACTTTAATGACATAAATTAAAACTTAATTAATACCTTAGAACACATTCTCAATAATCTCCTCATTTTTCATTGATGGCAACCACTCATTGATGGAAATCATTCAAATAAGCTTCTCTTACTAGGATACATCTCCCTTATATAGATCAATATCCCCCTTTGATGTTAATGATAAATCACTATGTGAAAAAAAACTTCAATATATATGAATTAAATATCATATAAATGAGCTCCCCTATATCATTTCATACCTCAGACATCTTCTTGACAAACTGATATGACTCCCGCTTTGACCTCACAACTTGTACACTTCTCTCCTACTCTTAGAGCTAAATCACATCCTTATTAGCTACTCCTAAACACTTTAAATTTATTATTGATAAATAAAAATATAAATCACACCAATTCTTATCTTAGATGTTCAAAAGTACCCTTTAGAAGAGATTTAGTCAAGATATTTCAATCTAATCCTTGGTAGACACAAATTCAAGCTTGATAATTGATAAGAATGTGCTTATTCATTGAATGCATTACAAGATTATTTTAAACACTTATGTCATTGGTATTATCATAAAAATAGGACTAGGACCATAAAACTCCACCTTATAGTCTCCTAAGGTTTGTCTCATCCATATCACCTGAGCACAACATGAAGTTGCTAAAATGTACTTATCCTCACAAGTAGATAAATCCACTAATGTTTATTTCTTGATTTTCCATGATAATAATCACTTACCTAAGAAGAAGACTCCTCTATTAGTGCTCTTTCTATCATCTAGACTCCCAATCCAATCTACATTTATATAGGCTACTAGATCAAAAATCTTGCTCCTTGGGTACCATAATCCATACTCCATAGTTCCTTTGAGATACCTAAGTATCCTCTTAACTAATTTTGGATTAATTTCCTTAGGATCTACTTTAAATCTTCCCACAACACCTATTACTTGCATTATGTTAGGTCTAGAGGCATTAAAATACAATAAACTCCCAATCATGGATATATATTTTATTTGTTTACCCTTGAGGATTCATACTCCTTACTTAGATTGAATCTTATAATCATGGTGTAATTACATCCTTAAAATCTTCCATTTAAAACTTATTTAACATATATTTTATATAATTGACCTCTAAAATAAACATACCTTTTTTAAATTAACTAATTTGATGTCCAAGAAAGGATAATTCTCCAAGCATAAACATTTCAGACCTCTACAAAGGCCTTGGTCATGTTTGAATTAGTTCCACCAAATATGGTATCATCCACATAGACCACCACTATCAATTTATGGTCATTTTTATTCTTTATATATAGGTTACTATCTACAACTCCACTCTTGAAACCTTGGTCTAGAAGATACTTGTCCAGTCTGTCATACCAATCTATAGGGGCTTGTTTTAGACCATATAAGACCTTAAAATTTTAGACATAATCCTTGTTATTAGTCAATAGTAAACCCTGAGGTTCATCAATGTATACTTCTTCCTCCAAGTTCCTATTTTGAAAATCTAACTTGACATCCATTTGGTATATCTTGAAGCCTTTAAAACCCACATAAGCAATAAACATCATAATAGCCTCTAACCTTACTATCGGAGAAAAGGTTTTTTCAAAGTTCACTCCTACTTGAGCATATCCTTCACATACTATTCTATCCTTTTTTATGGTGACTTCTCCATTATCATTTTACTTGTTTCTGAATACCCATTTTGTACCAATGATATATTTGTCTTTAGGCCTAGGTACTAACTCCCAAGTCTCATTCTTATCAATTTGATTTAACTCCTCATTAATGGAATTTATCCAAAACTTATCTTAAATTTATTATACATATATTTTACGTTCAAATTTGGATAGTAAGGTAGTATTCTCTTGATTAACATCACTCACCATTCTTCTCTTAGCTCGTATACCTACACTTTTATTTCTAATGATCTAAGATTCAAGGTGATCATTTTGAATATGATTAGAAGGACTTTTTGAGTCCTTTATCTCAATTTATTATTCATCCTCATCTATATATATTTCTACATCATCATTATTTGACTAAGAAAATGATTTATTAGCCTCGTAAACCTTCACATTTGTGATCTCCACTATCTTTTACAACCTCTTGTTGTAACATTTATAGGTAAAACTTGGTGATGAATATCCTAAGAAAATACCTTCATCAAACCTTGAGTTAAAATTTCCTAAGTCTTCATCATCTCTCTTTATTTAAAACTTACTCCCAAAAACCTTAAAATGTTCAACACTTATAGGTGTATCATTCCATAATTCATATGGAGTCTTATCACCATTGATCCTAATTTATCTTTTATTTAAAGTATAAAATGTAGTACCCATAACTTATCTCCAATAACCAGAAAACAAATTTGACTCATTCAACACATTCCTTTCCATTTCTTGAACTATTATGTTCTTTCTTTCAAGCACCCCATTTTTTTGAGGTATTCTAGCAACTGAGAACTATCTTCGTATTCCATTAACCTCACAAAAATCATCAAACTCATTTGACCAAAAATATCATCCTTTATCATATGTAAGATACTTTATTTAAAATTCATCTCATTTTCAACCAAAGCCTTGAAATTTTTGAACTTACCTAGATATTTTGACTTCGCCTTCAAGAATGCTACCCAAGTCATTCTTGTGAAGACATCTATAAGAAACATAAAGTAGATGTCACCTTGAATAATTTGAATCTTTGTAAGACCACATAGATTAGTATGAATTAGTTATAAAGGTTTAATAGTAGATTATTATTTATACTTTAATCTCCTCCTAGTCTGCTCACCATGTTGACATGCTTTACAAAGAGCATCTATAGGTTTATAAATGTTAGGCATGTTCTTCATGGATCTCTTGGAATTGATATTTACTAAATTTCAAAGTTAATATGACCTAACCTCCTATTCCATAACCAAATTTCATCTAACTTACTCATAAATAAATTATCTTATGTGATATCATTTAGTACATATAGATTGTTCTCAATTCTCTTAGCTTTAGAAATCAACCATCCTAATTTTGCTCTACTTATTTCACATCCTTTGTTATGAGAAGTTAGGGTATGTCCTCAAGTGCATATTTGACTTAAAATAAACAAGTTTTGTTTCAATCCATATAAATATAATACATTTTCTATATTGGTCTTCCCATTATCCAAGCTGAAAGCACCTTTGCCAACTATATTAACAGATGTGTTATCTCCAAACCCTATATAACCTATGTCATTCTTCTTGAAATTAATGAATTAGATCTTATGTCCTATCATGTCACTTGAACATCCAGTATCTATTTACCACTTCAAATATTCATTATGAGTATGAAAGGTAGTTTGGGATATCATAGATTCTTCTCCTCTAGATTCTTTCTTCTATTTCATCTTACCCATAGGATCTGCTTTCTTGATCCATTCTCTAGTATCATGACTACATGTCTTATTAACATGATTGATTTTATACATATATCTTGTATTACATTCTCTTTGGTTTCAATTATAACACATGATTCTACTTCTCCATCTATAATTAAAAACTCTATGTCTAAATTTTCCACAAGTGAAATAATAACCAATGAAATAATCTAAAAATTATGATTGTTTAACCTTATTTTTATTTTGATTATCATAGAATGATACACCAATACCTTTTATATCCTTTGATGGGGCAAAACTCTTCTTGGTTTTTTGATGATTGACTTCAAATTGGACCACTTCTACATAGGTCTTGATTCTATAATTTGTATCACTCTTTAGCTAATCAATGACTTTTGAAACTAACTCTCCTTGAATTTTTTTTTTTAAATATTAATCCAATACCTATCATATCATAAAAGTACCTTTGAATATCAAAAATATTGTTAAGCTTTCCATTACCCTCCTTAAATTTTTGATATATCTTGATTACATCTTGCTCAACTTGTACCTCTAAAGTCTTTACTTTCATTATAATTTGGATGCATTATTAAATATGATTATTTTATTTTTAAAAAATTCACAAGTTATTTTAATGAATTTTAATAGATCCTTAATGCAATCATAAAAGACACTTTCATTATCAAAATCCATACCTGTGCTCTAAAGATCTCCCTTGGACTATTAGTCCTACATAAGGGACCTTGATTAGATACCAATTATTAAAAGAAAAAATATTAAGAGGGGTTTTGGTTAATTATTCCACAAAACCTTATTTAAATTCCATATATCATCCATAAAAAATTCAAACAAATCTAGAGATATAATAATGCATAATCAATCATTCATATGAGCATGAAGTAGGAACATAACGTATGAACACAAGATCTATGTGGGAAACCCTCATGGGGGATAAAACCCACTAAAACATATCTTAGAATAAAATCCTATAATAAGTTAATAAAAATTTAGCGAGGCACCAACACTACAAAGAGGACCAACCTCTCACTAGTCAAGCACCAACTCAACTAGTCCTTTAATAAACACTAACTTGCAAGGAGGCACCAACCACCTAGGTGACTTAGCACCAAATTATCTACCTTTAATCTATAATAAAATTTTATAACATATTTATCACTCAAATTAATATGAACACCTTATTTTTCTCTTTTCACTCTTCTATCTCTTTTAAACAACCTATTAGAACTTCTTGCTCAACTAACCCTTTCTTTGGTAGAATTAGGTCATATGACCTTAATCATCACCTATAGGAAAAAAATAAGAAATAAATGAAATTATCAATAAATATATATGTTATTATTCAATACTTCTACCTAGTTTTCAAACATATATATCCTTCACTCATGTTCTCAATCATCTAACTAGTCAAATTAGGCCTATTAGACCTTCACTTTATACTTGACTCTTGCTTTCACCCATATTGGTTGTACAATAGCCTATACATACTTGAATAACATTTTTAATATATAAAAAAACATTTTACATAAGTAAAACACACAATACATAGGTCGGTCACCACCCATAAGGATCAAATCTACCATTAGGCCTAATAGAGACCTAATGCAATTAGGCCTTCTTAGAGCACACGTTTCACCTTGACCACATTAGAAAACCATGAGAATAAAAAATTAGATGAAAAAATTATTAAATTATTAAATTAGACCCATTATAATCTCATGTTATGTCTCCAACTCCATTTATCTCATTTCACTCCTTGAACCACACCATTAGATCTACTCAAAATTAGGCCTTCTCACTGCTAGAAAGTTTATATTGTAAATTTGATACATACACTCAAATTTGCCACATAACCAAAAAAAAAATATCATGGATAGAATGTAAATGACCTAATTTTCAACACCAAGTCCATTATATTTCATTTTATACGTAAAATGACCTCAAATTGATCATCTTTGTATGCTCACTTAGAACTACACATAGGCTTCAAGAACCCAATCAGAACTCTTTGACTATTCACACATTCATAGGAGTCAATCATGCATAAAAATGTGTTAATTGAACTTATGAAACCAATATAAAAAATTAATGTTCATTTTATTCTTCAAATCTATACAAAAATACTTAGGAACATCATTTTCACTCACACAAAAAACTGCATGTAGTTTCAAAGACCCAGTCATGAAGATCAAGAATTAAAACACGTGTGAATACATTTATGAGCTTATATATATATATGTATATATATATATATATATATATGTATATATATATATATATATGTATATATATATATATATATGTATATATATATATATATTAATATATATATATACATATATATATACATATATATACATATATAAGCATATATATATATACATATATATATATACATATATATATATATATATATATACATATATATATATATATATATATATATATATACATATATATATACATATATATATATACATATATATATACATATATATATATATATATATATATATATATATATATATATATTATAAGGTTCAATATCAATATTGGTCTTACAAACCAATCTCAGGTTTTCACCCTACATAGACTTCACTATGTTAGATAGGTCACGTTGAGAACAAATTTTTGCTTGTATATGAGAGTCATCAAAAATTATAATAAAATGGGATATGAGATATAGTTCCCCATACATTTTGATCCATCCCTAATCCACTGCAACACATACCTAATCTCATTCTCACTTTTACCTAATTTTCTCACTGTCTTCCTTATTAAGCCTATTTAGTGATAAGTTGAATTTCATGACCATTCTAGTATATTTAAAGTCTACAAACTACTCATAAAATTACATGATAATAAAATATAAGTCTCACACATAATCCTCTAATAATTTTCATACTTTTACCTGGTCAACCCTACCTTCTACATCAAAAATCCAAGAAATAAGAGGTTTCTTGTAGCTTCCACTCATTCTTTTGACAAACTAAAATCACCTAGAGAAACCTAAATGAGTCATATGCATGTTACAAACATAAAAATAGGTCAACCAAACCATTTAAAGCCATATAAAAAAATATATTTTCATATTGTTTCATTATGAGGGTTTTAAGAGGGTTTAGACCACCTTCCACTCTTAGTAATCATTCATAAAGGATTGGCCATCAAATTCAAAACCAATGTTAAGAAATTCAAGATAGGACTCTTCCCCAACTTTCATGAACTAATTAGGATATCACACAAATGTTGCACATGATAATAAGTGTAGACACTATAATTTCATACCATATACATGATTAATTAGGTGTCATATGCCTTTATTTTATTTAATAATCCCTATTGGTCAATTTATATCCCTAGACATAGAAATTGGCCAACCCTATAGCTTAGGATTATGACCTATATTTGAAACTTGCTTGTTCATCATGTTGGGAGATCTAAACGGATGTTTAGTGAGTCTTTTATCTAGTCACATTTCAAACTTTCCTTATCAGTCCTTGTAGGTTCTTGTGCCCTATAATAAGCTTGAGTTAGGTAGAGTCATGGTGTTCAAAATGTTTGGTTGGACACCTATACATCTTGAAGGATCATCAACATAATGGAGATGCAGTAATGAAGCCAAGTTGGAAGAGGAATTTTGAAAAAGTCTAAGAACACATTAGTCATATATAATTATTAGAAGGTATGCACATTTTGAGCTTTCAAGGATCATTATGAAGAATATTATTTTATCTAATTAAAGTTTATTAATTCTACATATGTTTGACATGCATTAACATGGTAGTCTAGTTGATTATCCTCTTTCAAAGCCATGTATTTTATTCTATTCAATGGTTTTGACCATAATGGGGTGTTATTTTGGCATTTATTAACCACTAGATCACTCATATGCCTTCAATTGAGACGTTATGATCCCCACTAATTCACCATGGAATGTTTCATACCTTAATTATACCCACCATTGCCTTTTTTTAATGCTTAATTCCTCTTATATGGGCCCACATATGCCAATTTATGACCATTCATCTCCCTCAAGCAAAAACACTATTTTTATCTCCTATTTTCCATCCACAACATCACTAAGCTACATTTTAGGGCCAAAACAAGGAAATTTTTATGAAAATGGACACTTTACATGTGTTTTCTCAATAGTATGAATCCATACTATATGAATTAGCTCAGTCAGGGGCATATTCTAGAAAGGTGAGTTTAGAGAAGTCCAATGGTGAAAAAATCATAGTGATTCAGCTTGGTATGGGACAAAAACCATTTATCTTCTACTTTGAGCTCATTGGTGAGCTCAAAGGACCTCTAAGGTTAATAGTTATTCTGTACAATAGGGGAAAATTATAAGTCCAAGATTTTGACCATGGAAAGTATAGTGAAGGGGCTAGTCACTCATGGAATATGTCTAGAAGTTAAAGTCCTATCCTATATGAGCATCAGTTACGAATTTAAAGATTTTTTGTATCCTCCTCATCTATATAGGCAAAATTGAAACCATCAGTTTTCTTAGGAATTTGACTAAATGATCAGAACTAACCAATTATTCTATTCTCTAAAGTTATTTAAAACCATTATATGGTGTTTATAGTTTATAACCCACTCATTTGAGCTTATATGACATGTCAATATCCTTGGTTGGTTCCTATGAATGGTCTATAGATTATTTTTTGTAAGAATCACATTTTAGATGCTTCTTCTAGGGGTTGTAAGCAGCGCTTCATGGTTACATAGATATGTCATGGTCCTGAACACTTTCTCAACTATTTCCAAATATAAATGGTTCTAATTTTACCTTAGAAAACTTCATGGAGACCCATTTTTATATGTTGAAAGACACTGTAGAATGAACTATGTATATGGCCTACTAACATCTATAGGATTCCAATGTGTTTCATGAGATATGAAAGATATGGTGATATGGTACTGAGTTGCCTTTAGGATTTAAAACATATTACAAATCCTCTATATGGTGTCACAACCCTTGTAGACCTCATTTTATGCATTGAGCAAACTAAGTCACATTTTTATATAATTTAAGGTTTCTTCATAGATTTTAAGGTATTTTTGAGAATACTATGTTTCATTGAAAGAATAAAAACACCTCACTTTTACCTTAAAATATTTATATCTACCTCCATATGCATCATGATGCCCTTAGGGTCTAATTAGGTTGGTCTTATGGGAAGGTATTATGTTCCGTCCATACCATTTCATATTCACATTGTATCACTACTATCTCATTGCCATTGTGTTGTGTATCACTGTGTTGTCACATTCATTTCACTCCAATGTGTACACACTATTATTCCCCCCATTAACTTAACCTTCCTCAAAGGATTGGGTATCCAAATTTAGTCCCCAAATTGCACTAGAGGAATCCATATCATTGAGGCCATCAGACCCTAAACCCATATACCCATGAGGCAACCTGGGAATGCTAAGGCAAACACCTATAGTCAGCAATAAGAGCCATTATATCAAAACCTCAAGAAGAACTAAGTTATCTAAGATGAAAGGTTTTCCATAAAAACCATGGGCTCAGAATTCCAAAGGTATATTTGAGGTGATATGGGATAAACATTGTAAATTCATCAGACATCCTACATACTACCCCCTCTTAACACACACCTAGTAATAACCCTATAATAGTCATAGTAAGGATCACAAAGTGAGATTTTTAGTCTATATTAGTGATTCCACTCAATGTAAAATTATAAAAAGGAAAAATATATATAAATGAGATAAGGACCATGTTTTCAAAGGTGTATAAATGATAGATATCACTCCTAAGGAGACATATGACATCATCATAGTCATGAAACTACAGAGGCTAGTATAAGCACAAGAATGAGGTTAAATTGATAGATAGGTTATGAAGGAGGATGGTGTTAGATAACCACCACATGGTCATGTTAGTTACCCTAAAAATGTTGTAAAAAATTTATAGAGTTTCCAACATCCTTAGATTAAGGATTATAAGCCATATCCCAAAGTGCAAGTCTAAATGCACTTTATAATAGGTAGTTTAAGGCTATTTTGAGCCAAAATTAATATATGGACCCCTTATAAGCATAAAAAAGATATAAAATTACACAAAAAATGTCATCATGATTTATATAATTCCCTCACATGCTCACTGGGTTAAGGTAAATAGTGGACATATTCACTATTTTCTCTTAGACCAAGCCTAGTCTATGTAATCAAAAAATGAGGATAATGGCACATCCATACTATGAGGGGTCTAAAGCCAACTTGGGGCTCATGTAAGGTATGTATATAAGATGTGATGATGCTTAGAATCCTATAAAACTCCTCTTAGGGTTTAATTCTTAGTTTCATGATCCAAAACCTCAGAAGTGTGTTAGCACAGTCATGTAGACAATCATGTAAATAAACATTAGTGATGAATTTAGACCTCTATAGGTTGTTATAACCCTTAAAATTTCAAAAATTAAGATTGGAGTAAATATTCAGGTCCAGAAAAGAGGTTTAAATGGTCATAAGGTGGGAAAAATAGTCTAAGTGCCTAGAAAACTAGCTTGAGCTAGTCTACCTATGTGCAAGCATTTGAAGGGGTAGATTCATATGATCACCCACTTCACCACATGAATACTCTAATATAGATATCCTAGGGTATTTTAAATCTTCCTAATCACTAAAAATCTATGTAATACTTATTATAAATGGGGAATAAGCTATATTAATGATTGCTAAGAAGTTTGGGACTCAAAACTGTCTGTAAATAAGCCTAACACCAACTTCTCACATTCATATCTCTAAGGAATCTTTGCATGGGAATATAACCTATTTATCATAGATGGGAAGGTTAATACCCTAATAATTCATGATATTTTTTTATGGTTGAAATTCCATACTTATTGAATCATCCTTAAGAGTGTGGACACCTCTAACCCTGCACAAAGCACAAAAGTGACATGGTGGTGGAAATTTAGCTCAAAACACATCCAAATGTTAGTTTATAGCTATTAAAACATATTTGAGGTACCCTAAAGTCACGTGGGAATAATCATGATCCATTGGCACATTTAGAGTTGATATTGTATAAAAGAGGCCTAGAAAGGCTATTTTGAGCTCAAGGACCAACCTTCAAAGGGTTTTCACATACAAAATGAGTTTGATAAGAGAAGAAGACCCTCATGAAACTTGACTAGGCCTCCTAGAGTTCTCCATGAATTAAATCAATGATTGGTATGAAGGTGTGAGTTTTTCACATTATTCTATGTCCGTTTAGGCTAGTTCAAGACCTAGAGAAGACACCAATGTGCATATTTTCACTTACATACCTACAAAAATTTCTCAAAGGGTAAACTCTCCATAAAAGAAGCATCTTTAAGCACTCACCAAGGAAAAGAGGGGTATATTTAAGGAATATAAATGTTTTTTTAAGGTGAGGGAGATTATTATATTTGATTTGATGTAATTAGATCATAAACTCAAGCTCAAATACTCAAGAACCAAGCCAAAACCCCCCAAACCCCCTAAAACCTCATTTAAACCCTAAAAACAACTAGTCTTGAGAGATTTGGATAGAAATACATTATTATACTCAAAATTGCATAGTTTGTCACTTGGACCTTGTATAAAACTCAAAGGGGCTTCATCCCATTCCATTGCATAGTATAGAAGGTGTATAGATGCCACCTAAAGGGGAAAATAACATGATTTTTGTCAATTTATTTGTTGTAGGTCCTAAAAAAGGATTATAAAATATTGGGGGAGTATCTAAAGGACTTATTATCCATATTAAACATCATTTCAATCCATATAATACCCTAAAAGATCTCTCATCATCTTGTTTAAAACTATTAGTCTGTGAGGTAGGTTTTTGGGCCTAGTAATGCAAAACTAAAGTGTGTTGTAGATAAAGAAAGATCCAAGAGTTTCAATGAAAATACACTAAAATAATTTTAAGGGTTTTCTAAGTCCTATCAGAAGAGTTTTAGGCCTAATTCCAAATTTTGAATCAATGGTATGGTGAACTTGAATTAAATTTTGTGAAGCTAACCATACAAGCCTTTTTATCAAAAAAATGGAAAGATCTAGTGAAAGGAAGGTGGTATGAGGAAATTTAATGACCATATAAAAGAATTATAAAAATAATTTTGGAAATATCACCCCAAAATGGGAATCATTCCTATAAGTCAAAGGTAGTTTCATGAAGAATTTTACATGTACATTGATGCCAAGGTTGCTCAATGTCTAAGATGACCTTATTACACACCTCATATGCATTGAATAACTATTTAAGGGAGGAATGTGGAGATATTTTTGGTAATTTAAAATCATAATAAAGGTTAGTTAAATGATTTATAACCAGCTCTATGACAAAATGGTCTCATTGAGGGAGTGTTAACTCTCACAAAGGAAGAAAATGTTTTTATAACTGCTCTAAGCCATATTGGGCTCATTGATGACCCCTTATATGAAAAAATTCCAATTTATTGTATTTATTATTTATATAAATGTAGGCATTGGGATATTATTTTCCATCCCTTAGCTGGGTGTAGAAAATCTATGTAAAAATCTTTGTGGAACTCTCTTGAAGCAATATAAGACAAGTTCAGATTCCAAGTGAATGTTATGTGTATCTCATTGAAGTTTGATCTACATAATTTTTTTTTCCTTTCATCATATTCATGTCCTTCATGTACCTTTATTTCAAGTTTATTAGTTTCTTTAAGGTTATGTGAAGTGTTATTTAAGGATATTTCTCTTGAAGTGTCAATAATCCTATAATGTCTTTTTTAGACCTTAGCCTTTTTGTCCTTCAAGTTGTAGGTTTCTACCCAACCTTAATGTAAAATAATCATGTCTAAAACATTATAAAAGGATGTGATAAAACCTTATCCCCATTGGATTTATTAGTATTCATGAGAGTGTTTAATCTAAGTGTGGATAATTAAATAACTTGGTACATCACCATATAGGTGATACTTTAGTTTAGTTTTCATTTCTCCCACTTTTCTTTGTGATAAATTTTAGGTCTTAATAAGGTACTAAATTATCATATCATGGGATCTACCCCCTTTAATTCTAAATGTTTAACCTAAAAATAGATAAACCATAGTCTTAGGTCAATCTCATGTTGGACTAGGTTTGAGTAAGGAACTTAAAATTTTTCCCTCTTAGCTAGGGTGTAACCTAGAACTCCAATAGTTTTGGCATGACTAGTGGGATAATAATAAAGGCACTTGGACATTGGCTTGGGATAGATTGGCAATGTGGGAGAACACTTGAAATTCCTAGAGCAGTCATTAGTAGTTTAGAGGGAAAGTTTATACAGCAAATCTTCATTGGACATTGTAAGGAGGAAGAGGGTAAAAATTTCAAACCCCAACCTAGCACTCCCTAATTCTCCCACATCTCCAAACTCTAAAAATTGTACCCATAATCAGTCCACTAAAAGTCCACCAATGCAAATGGAAAGGCATAGGTTTTAAGATTTTGTACCCTTTAATAGTGGAATCCCTCTTAACCTTTAGTAACATGATGATATCCTTGTTGCCTCTTTAAAGATTCTACCATACTTTATAGGAGAAAAATCCACCATTATTGTAGACCACATAGCTAACATTGAAAACCTTTGCTTAGTACAGAACATTACTTAGTAGAATGTAGAAATGAGACTACTAGTTTCATATTTAAAAGGAAAAACCCAACAATTATATAGGGGTCTATATCCTACCTTGATCAATACCTAGGATGATTTTGGTGAGTGTTTATGTCAATATGTTGAGGATAGAAGTGACCATGTATCACTGGCTAAACAACTCACCTCAATCAAGAGGGAACCCCAAGAATCTATGGTTGATTTCAACTATAGATTCTAAGAATCTTGGGATATATTCCCTATCATCATTAAGCCCACACCCAATTATTATTTTATTTACTACTTAAGATCATTGAATTTAGACATTGTAGTTATGATCCAATATATGGGTGGGATAACTCTACTTCAAGCCTATTAGATATTTATAAGGGAAAAAAACTATTTATTACAAGCAAGGAAACTCATGATAAGACCTCTCATGCCACTATTTACTAATATCTAACAAACTAAACCTAACATTATTCCATTTCCCACTCTAAATAATCAAGAAAAATATAATCATAGTTAAGTGGATATACTTGGAAAGATTGAGGGATTGTTGAAGGCACAAAACAACAAGTTAGTGGCTGTAAAGAGACAGTATCAAACATCATATAGATGATATCAATGTTCCTTCCAAGCCCAATACCCTTATTAGTCCTAAAAAAATCTCATTATACATCAAATCAATAAGCCCAAGGCCAAATTAAAAATGTTAAACCTTATAATATTTACAATCCCACAACTGCAAGTAGCTCAAGAGCTTTGGTTCCCACACAAAACACCCTCATATAAGAGGGTTAATGGCAATCAAGAGGGAAATATAATGAGATGTTAATGGATATAATTTGAGAAATGTATTAGGATCCTAGTTGTCAACATACTCTTCCATTCTAAGACCATGAAATAATTCCTCCTCCACCAAAAGGTCCTCTAATGAATCAAGGTAACATGCCTACCATGACACTATCAGAAGCTCAAATTCAATAGCAAGGGAACATGGGTAAGGCACTAGTTGACACCACTTGTATGAAATTTTAAGAGAACATATGTTTCAACATGTAGCAACAAACAAGTTATTCAATAGCCTACCACTTCAAATATAACCACTAAGGCCCATGCAACTCAACAAATACCTCATTATCATGGGCAATATCAAAGGTTTCCTTTTGATCTTAAAGTCACTCAAGTGTCAAGTGACACTTCTACTCCTAAGGTATAGTCCAAAGGCACTAGTTTTCCTTTAAATATTGTGGATCACATGAAAAATTCCAATGTCATTATGTAAATGTATGATGCTATGTATATTCTAGGATAGAAAGAGATCCTTAAATAAGAGCTCTCCAAGCTCTCTCATGTGAACAAGGTAGATAACAAAGTGAGCACTATTTTTGTCAGAAATAGTCAACCTAATCAAGTTTAAGTTCATATTCAAGATCAAGCTCATAATGTTTTCCAACCCCATAATATCATCAATCCCCCTCCATTTTATGTGTCAGTCATCATAGGGGAATGTCTAATGCACAATTGTATGATAGATTCATGTGCTTCAACCTTAGTCATGCTTAAAGCCATAGCAGACAAACTTGAGTTTAAATATTTGCCTAATGAAAAGGGTGTTCTTCAGTTGGATGGTTCTCCCACTAAAATATAAGGTGTCTTTAAGTACCTTAAGGCTACATTGGTAGCCACCTAAATTGTGTCATCACTCAAGATGTAATGGTTATGGACTTACCTCCATACTTTTCCCTATGCCTATCTAGGGGTTTTAATGAAAAAATTGGGCGTTAATTGTCTTATAACTAGTCATACATGGTATTTAGGACTAGATATGGGACTAGGGTCACCATTAGGTTAGAACCTATCTCTAATTTCTATCTAGAGCCCTATATGCCTAACCTTGAAAACATCAACTGCACCATACCTAATGAACATGAGAATTCTAGTGAACAATAGCCTTATGATCACCTTGAGGGCATATCAGACATTTACTTGGATGAATGGGTAGCTCAAAATCATGGATTTTATCCCTATAGAAACATTGAAGAGGTAGGTTTAGGAGTGTATTATATGCATGAGGAAGGTAATACTATACCCTCCCTAACAAGCATAGATCAAGAAGAAGATTGTTTATGGACCTTAATATTTAATGGTTTAAGGTTAAAAAATGGTAGTGGAGATGGAGTCATGTTGATTCAACCCTAAAATTATAAATACTACTGAGTTATAAGGTTTCAATTTAGTTACACCTCAAACATAGTTGAATATGAAGTCATTCTACATAGTTTGCAAGAGGAAAGAAGGAGAGGTTTCAAACTCATTTAAGTCAAGGGTGATAGTGAGATTGTTGTGAAATAAGGAGAATAAATATATTTAAGAAACATCATTTTAAATCCTATAAGAACTATGTATGAGACCTAATTAAATATTTTTTGGCATTTAATATATAGTCCATACCAAGGGAGGCAAAGCAACATGTAAATAGGTTTGAAGCCATTAGAGCTTAGTATGATATTGTAGAGGGGGTTAAAGGTAGTCAAATTCAATAAAATTTTAATTTAATATGTAGGCCAGATGGACATGATAATGAGGTGAGTTAGAAGGTGTTTGATAATTATTATCAAATTGTGTGTTTTCTAATGAAAGAGGTAAAATTTTGCCATAGGAATTAAAACAAGTTCCAAAACCAATGTGATGATCAAATAGTGTAGTTGAGGTCTAAAAAGATACTTAAGGATATTGTGACATTGGAAATCATATTCAATGAATATTACTAAGTGAGAAGAGATAAAACATGTATCTCATCCAAAGAAGACCATTATGAGAGGATAGAGATATTCAAAGGCAAATTGTTGAAGTTAGGAAAGATCAACATAGTAGAAGAGAGATTTGCCTTTGTTGTTTTATGCCAAGAATTATCTAATGTATTTTCATGGGAATATAAGGATATTAATATCTTTGGCCCCAAACATGCAAAAAATACCATTGAATTAGAGAGTAATGCAAAACCAGTCAAGCAAAAACAAAGACCTACTAATCAAAAGGTAGAGGAATAGATGAGAAGAGATCTATTCAAGTTGATTGAGTCAAGAATAATATTTACCATTAAACATTCATCATGGGTGGAAAACCTTGTGTCAATAAGGAATAATAATGGAGAAATATGATTGTGTGTTGACTTCAGGGAAATCAACAAAGTGTCTCTAAAAGACCATTGCCCACTACCCTCAATGGACCAAATTATTCAAAAGGTTGTAGTCTCTAAAAGTTATCATTACTTGACATCTACTCTTATTATAATCATATCATGGTCAAAGAAGAGGATAGGAATAAAAATGCCTTCACCATAAAGTGGTTCACTTTTTCATACATGAAAATTCCCTTTGGATTGTCCAATATAGGGGAAACTTTCTAAAGGGCAATGGATCTTACCTTTGAGGTTTTAATCAATGGCATGGTGTTCATCTATCTTGATGACATAATTATTTTATCAAAGGACCTAGTAGATCACATAGCTCACTTAAAATTAGTCTTTGAAAGATATAGGGAGTTTGGTGTATCATTGAATCCTAAAAAAAATGTACATTTTGTGTTCATGAAGGTAGATTATTGGGCCATGTATTGTCCAAGGATGGTCTTTCCATAGACCTTGAAAGAGTTGAGTCCATTATTTCCTTACCCCTACCTAAGCACAATAAAGGTCTACAAAGTTTCTTAGGGAAGATTAATTTTATAAGAATGTTTATCTTAGTCTTTGAAGAGTTGGTCAAGCCTCTCACTGACATGTTGAAGAAGCACAATGAGTTTACATGGAACAAAGAAAGTAAAGGGATATTTGAGGCCATCAAGGAGGCCATATATCATGCCCCTACACTCCTTAACCCTAATTTTAACAAATAATTCTACTTGTATGCATTATCTACATTGGATACAATCTCCACCATGATGATTCAATAGAATGATCAAGGCCTAGAATAACCTATTTCCTTCTTTAGTTAGGCCTTAGAGGGTTATGAAGAGAAGTATATCTCTGTATAAAAACATGTGATTATAGTAGTGAGAAGTTTAAATAAATTTAGGAACATGGTCTTAAATGGAAAATCATACTCATGGTGGTAAACCCCAGCATTAAGTATTTCATACTCAATAGAGACCTCAATGAGAAAAGAATTGGGTGGGTGATAAATTACGAGTATGACCTTGAAGTTATAATCATAAAGATAGTAAGGGGTAGAGGGTTATGTGATCACCATGTATTAGAAGTAAAGGAAGGTAAAGACCAAGTTTTGGCAGTCCATGACAACCAAAAATAACTATATAATAATTCACAAGGTGGGTTGAATTAGATTCCCTCAAAGAAGCCAATGTAAATTTTATCTTAAAATTTTATGATAGCCTTATGACTAGATTTGGTGTACCTTCCATAATCATTTCTAATAATACACTGACCTTCAACAACAACAAGGTATGTGAGTGGGCTCTTTCACATGGAATATATCTCAAGGAATCTTCTAACTATGGGTAATGGATTAGCAGAGTCCACAAATAAGATATTTTGAGAATCATCAAGAGGACTATGGAAGGTAGCCAAAGGGAGTGGCATACTAGATTGAGGACTACCCTATGGGTAGATAAATTGACACCTAATAAGGATACTTGAAACTTCCCATACTTCATTATATATGGGAGAGAATAAAAACTTCCTATCTCTCTTGAATTGCCTGTATTAGAGCTTATCCACCAACTTGACCTCATAGAGGATGATGTTATGCAATTAAGGTTGAATGAATTAGAATAGTTGGAGGAGACTAGGGAAAATGATATGAAAATCATGTGGTGCACCAATTGAAGAGGTCATTTGACAAGAGATCCTCCTCTAAAAAAATCTAATAAGGTGACATAGTCCTCAAATGGGATGAGGACTATACAAAACCAAGAAAGCACTCCAAGTTTGATAGTCTTTGGAGTGGAACTTATGTTATCACATGTTGCAAATAGATCATTTAATTTGAGATTTCTAAGTTTCATGGAGATATCCTTCCCATCCCTATCAATGGGAGGTATCTCAAATTCTACTAATAATTCCATTTCATGATTTTTGTATATAGGTAGGTAGGTCTGACTTTTATCTCCAAGTGCTCTTGCACAATGTCTTGTTTTTTTCTTGATCCTACTATTTAGGTAGTTGTTTGGTGTGTTTTTGTTTCTTTCCTATTGGTTAAGTGTGTCTCATTTATTCAATATTTTGAAAGATTATGCAAAATCCATATTATAGTCATACTCCTTTTGTCTAGTCATAATGAGCAAGCTTGATCAAATTTTGGGTTCCATGATTAGTAAGCTGGTCAAGCTAGCTGAGTCACCAAAATTTTTGGTCAATTTAAATCCCTAGACATATAAATTAGCCAACCCTATATCTTTTTATCATGATGTATGTTTGAAACTTGATTTTTAGTCATGTTTGGAGCTCTAAAGGGATGTCTAATGAGTCCCTTATCTAGTCACATTTCAAACTTGCCTTAATAGTCCTTATAGGTTCTTATGACTGATAACAGGCTTGAGTCAAGTAGTGTCATGGTGTTCAAAGTGTTTTGTTTCCCCTATACATCTTGAAGTATCATCAACATAATGAAAATTTAGTAATGAAGCCAAGTTGAAGGAGGTAATTTGACAAAGGTCTAAGAGCACATTAGTCATGCATAATTATCAGAAGGTATGCACATTTTGAGATTTCAAGGATCATTATGAAAAATATAATGTGATATAATTAAATTTTATTGATTCTTTAGATGTTTTACATGCATTAACATAGTGGTCTAGTTGATTAGCCTCTTTCAAATCCATGTATTTGAGTCTATTTAATGGTTTTTACCATAATGGGGTGTTATTTTTGCCTTAATTGACCATTAGATCACTCATAAACCTCTAATTGAGACCTCATGAGCCCCACCAATTCACCATGAAATGTGTCATACCTTAATTAGACCCACCATTTCCTTGTTTAATGATTAATTCCTCCTATATGGGACCACACGTGCCAATTTATGACTATTCATCTCCCTCAAGTCAAGCCACTAAGTAAAAACACTAATTTTCCCTCCTATTTTCACTCCACAAAATCATTGAGCTACATTTTAGTGCCAAAATAAGGAAATTTGTAGGAAAATGGACACTTTTTAGGTGTTTTCTCAATAGTATGGATCCATACTATACATATTAGCTTAGTTAGAGGCATATTATAGTAAGGTGAGTTTAGATAAGTATAATGGTGAAATAATCATAGAATTTCAGCTTTGTATTGTCCCAAAACCATTGCTCTTCTACCTTGAGCTCATTGATGAGATTAGAGGACCTCTAACGTTAATGATTATTTCATACATTAAGGGTAGATTGGGGGTCCAATATTTTGACCATGGAAAGTGCACTTAGGGGGATAGTCACTCTTGAAATTTTTCTATAAATTAAAGTCCATTCCTATATGAAAATTGGTTAAGAAGTTAAGGATTTTTTGCATCCTCCTCATCTACATAGGCAATCTTAAGACCATCAATTTTCAAAGGAATCTGATTTTGTTACAAGAACTAACTAATTTTTTATTCTCTAAAGTTATATAGCAGAATTATATGGTGATTTTAGCTCAAAATCCACTCATTTGAACTTAGATGACATTGGAATATCCTTGAATAGTTCTTATGCATGGTTTACAGACTACTCTATGCATGAATCACATTTTGGATGCTCCTTCTAGGGGTTGTAAGCAAAGTTTCATGGTTACATAGATGTGTCATGGTCCTCAACACCTTCTCACCTAGGTTAAAATACAAATGGTTCTTCTTTTGGCTCATAACACTTCATGGAGACCCATCTATATATGGTTGAAAGACACTGTGTAATGAACCATGTATATGGCCCATTAACATCTACAAGATTCCAATGTGTTTCATGAGATATGAAGGACATGGTGATATGGTACTGAGTTTATTTTATGATTTAAAACATCTTCAAAATCTTCCATATGGTGTCACAACCCTTTAAAAAATTCATTCTATGCATTATGCAAACTCAGTCACTTTTTTTTGTAAAAATTAAGGTTTCTTCATAGATTTTAAGGTATTTCAGAGAATATTATGTTTCATTTAAAAACCAAAAATAATTCACTTTTACCTTAAAATTTTTATATATACCTCTATATAAATCATGATTCCCTCATGATCTAATCAGGTTGGTATTATGGAAAGGGATTGTGTTTCCTACCTACAATTTCATATTCATATTATCTCACTACTACCACTGTGTTATGTATCACTATGTTATCACATTCATTTTACTCCAATGTGTATACACTGTTATTCTCCCCATTCACTTAACCTTCCCCAAGGATTGGTATCCAAAGTTAGTCCTCATATTACACTAGATACATACGTATCATTGAGGGAATTAGAACTTAAACCTATATGGCCATAAGACAACCTAGGAATGTTAAGGCAAACACCTACAATCAACCATAAGAGTCATTATAACAAAACCTCAAGAAGAGCTAATTGAGTTATTCAAGATGTAAGAGTTACCATGAACACCATGGGTTGAAAATCCCAAATATAGATTGGAGGTGATATGGGTTAAACATGCTACAATCATCAAACATACTATAGGCTACCCCCTCCTAACATAAGCCTAGTAACAACCCTATATTAGTCATAGTGAGTAAGGATCACAGAGTGACATTTGTAGTATATACTAGTGCCTCCACTCCATATAAACTAAAAAAGGGAAAAATCAACATAAAGGAGATAGATATCATATTTTTAAAGGTGTAGACCTAATATTCTTCACTCCTAAGGAGATAGATGACATAATCATAGTCATGAAACTATACAGGCAGGTGTAAATAAAAGAATGATGTTAAATGGATAGATAGGTACTAAAGGAGGATAGTGTTGGATATCCACCACCTAGTCATGGTATCCACCATAAACATGTTTTAAACACTTTATAGAGTCACCAACACCCTTAGATTAAGGACTATAGGCCATATCCTAAAGTGCAAATTTGAGTGCACTTTTTAGAAGGTAGTTTGAGGATATTTTGAGCCAAAATAAAGATATAGATGCCTTCCAGTCACAACCAAGCTCCCAAAATACATATAAAATGTGATCATGATTCATATAAGTCTCTTAAATACTCAATTGGTTAAGTAAAATAGTGGACACATTCACTATTTTATCTTATACCAAGGCTAATCTGTGTAAGTAAATAATGAGGCTAATAACACATACATACTATGAGGGGTTTGAAACCAACTTGGGGCTCATTTAAGGTATATTATTAATATATTATGATTCTTATCATCCCTTAAAACCCATCTTAGGGTCTAAATCTCAGTTTTATGATCCAAAACCTCATAAGTGTATTAGCATAGTCATGCAGGCAATCATGTAAATATACATCAGTGATGACTTTAGACCCTTACAAGTTGTTTCAACCCATAAAATATACAAAAATAAGAGTGGAGTAAAGATTAAATTCCAATAAATAGGTTTCAAGGGTCACAAGGTGGAAATAATAGTCTACCCAAAAAACTAACTTGAGCTAGTCTACCTGTGTGCAAGCATTTCAAGGGGTATATTCATATGCTCACCCACTTCACCACATGCCTCCTCTAATTAAGATATATAAGGGAATTTTAAGTCTCCTTAAGAAATAAAATTATATGTAAATTTTATTGGAAATGGTAGGCTAAACTATATGAACAATTGTAAGAAGTTTAGGACTCAAAACTATTTGCAACTAACCCTAACACCAACTTCTCACACTCATATCTCCATGAGATATTTGGATGGTAATTAAAATTATTTATGGTATGAGGGGAGTTAAATACCCTAATAATTCATGGCCTTTGTTTTAGGGTTGAAATTTTGTACTCTATGAATAATACTTAAGAGTGTGGACACCTCCAGCCCTACATAAAGCATAGAAGTGACCTGATGGTGGGAATTTAGCCCAAAACACATCCAAATGCCAATTTATAGATATGAAAACATATTAAAGGTCCCTTAAAGTCCCTTGATAATCACCATGACCCCTTATTTGACATGTGAATGGTTGACATTATATGGAAGAGGATTAGAAAGGCCAGTTTGAGCTCAGGGACCAACCTACATAGGGTTTTTAGATGTAAAATTATTTTCATAAGAGAAGAGGGCCCTAATGGCAGTTTAATAGGCCTCCTAAATTTCTCCATGATTGACCTCTATGACTGATATGAAGGTAGAGAGTTGTAAACCTTAGTGTATTTGGCCATGTATACTATAGGGAAGAAAATTGGTATGATAAAGGTATCGAGTTTAGTTTTTAAGGCATATAAGGTATTTTCACAGTTATATAAGGGGAATTCATATCTCATAGACCAATGTGAATGTCAAATACTATAATGGAGGTGTGAAAATAGAATGACACTCAGGCTCCACCATGATTATGCTACAAAAAGAGTAGAGAAGAGTATAGTGTGAAGGCTTAAGAGGTTGTAAATCCTATTTAGGGACATTATCACATTGTTCTAAGGCCCTTTGGGATAGTCCAAAACATAGAGAAGCCAACATAGTTCATATTTCCACTTGTAGACCTACACAAGTTTCTCAAAGGGTAAGCTCTCCATAAAGAAAGCATCTTCAAACACTCACCAAGGAAAAGGGGGATATAATTAAGGCATACAAATAATTTTATTAGTTGAAGGAGATTGTTAGATTGGATTTGATTCAATAAAATCATAAACCTAAGCTCAAATTCTCAATAACCAAGATAAAACCCCTCAAACCCCTTAAAACCTCCCTTAAACCCTAAAATCAACTAGTCTTGAGAGATTTGGCTAAAAATCCATGATTATGCTCAGAAGTTCCTATTTTGTTAATTAGACCTTATAAATAACTCATAAGGGCTTTAGCCCATGGCATCAGATAGTATAGAAGGTGTATGGATGCCTCTTAAAGGGGAACACTAACAAGGTTTTTGTCAATTTTGGTGTTACAAGGCCTAAAAAAGTATTATAAACTATTGGGGGAGTATTTACAAGACTTATTATTCATATTAAACATCATTTAAATCCATAGAACCCCCTCAAAAGGCTCTCATCATCTTGTTCAAAATTGTCAGTCTGTGTGGTAGGTTTTTGGGCCTAGTAATGCAAAATTAGAGTGTGTTGCAAATAAAGAAAGCTCCAAAAAATTTAGGTCTAATTCCAATTATTTAATTAATGGTATGGTGAACTTGAATATAATTTTGAGAACCTATCCATATAGGCCTATTTATCAAATAAATGGAAGGATCTAGTGAAATAAAGGTGGTGTGAGAACATTTATTGAACCTCTCAAAAAAAATTAATGATAATTTGGGTGATCTCACCCAAAAATTGGAATCATTACTACATTTAAAATTCCATTTTGTGAATAATTTTGTATGCATATTGATGCCAAGGTTGTTCAATGCCTAAGATGACCTTATTACACACCCCATGTGCATTGAATAATTACTCAAGGGAGAAATGTGGAGCTATTTTATTGAAGGTAAAAGAATAATTAAGTTAAATTAAAGGAGTTACACCCACATCTATGCCAAAATTGTCTCATTTAAGGAGTGTCAACTCTCACAAAGGAAGAAAATGATTATGTAACTACTCTAGGCCATATTGGGTTCATTAATGACCGATTTTATTCCAAAATTTCTCTCTCTTATATTATATTCATCTTATAAATGTAGGAATTGATCTCTTGTTTTCCATCCCTTGGTTAGGTTTACAAAAGCTCTACCAAAATCTCTATGGAACTCTCTTTAAGCAATACAAGGTAGGTTTAGATTCTAAGTGAATGTTAAGTGTATCTCATTAAAGTTTGACCTACATAATGTGTGTTGTATTTCATCATATTCATGTCCTTAAAGTGCCTTGATTTTATTTCTATTAGTTTCTTTTATATTATGTGATTTTTTATTCAAGGAGATTTCTCTTGAAGTGTCAATAAGCCTATAGTGTCTTGTTTAGACCTTAGCATTTTTATCCTTTAAGTTGTAGGTTTATACCAAACCTTCATGAAAAATACTCATATTTAAAACATTATTAAAGGATATGATCAAAACTTTTACCCATTGGATTCATTATTAGTCATGAAAGTGTTTAAAGTGAGAGTGGATCATTAAACAGCTTGATCCATCACCATATAGATTAAACTTTAGTTTAGTTTTCATTTCTCTCTCTTTTCCTTGTAATATATTTTAGGTATTAGGAAGGTAATACATTATCATATCAGGGGAGCTAAACCCTTTAATTCTGAAGGTTTGACCTAAAAATAGATAACCCATAGTCTTAGGTCAATCCCATGTTGGATTAGGTTTGAGTAGGGGACCTGAATAATCTTCCTCTCAACTAGGGTGCAACCGAAAACTCTAACAATCCCTATCCTAAGATTTAATATATTTACCATTGATAACCTAGTAAATTGCCTTTATTTTTACCTTTCTACCCACCCAAACCTCATAAATCCATCAATAACCTAAGGAATCTACCCACTAACCACTTTACTAGCTTATAGTTTCATTATCAACAGTTCCACATGTATCAAAGCCAATTTTACTTATGGTAGAAACAAAGCTACGAATTTGGGTGAATCAGCACCAATTCTCCCATGATTGACACCAATTATCTAGATAGATTTTAATCCATAAGTACCCAACCAACCTTTGCATTTTGAATCAATAAAATCTGAACATTGAATTGCTACTAAATTTCTTGGAGATTTAAAGACGTCTTTAATGATACTCTAAATTTTGATGAATTATATATATATATCCTTTATCTTGAGCTCAAAAGACTACCTAAATTTGTGGAGAAGAATTTAATTCTATTTTCAATCACATCAAAGGTAAGTCATCATATATTTATTTTATTTTACAATCAATTATTCTTCTATTATCTCCTTGTATAATCTCTATAATACCATTTACATCCCTCTACAACCTTTTATTTTTCTCTATTATCCAATCCATTTTTGGTTTTTAATTAAACTCAAATACAAAGAGAATCAATGTTGATTCATTCTAAATCCACACTGATCCTTAAAATCAACACTGATCCTATCAGGATAGATATCGATCCACTATGTTTAATTTTTAGAATCCAAGACCTTAATCTTAGACCCTCGTTTATAATATTTATTGATATTTTATCATTTTCAATATGGCCTATGTATGTAGATCACTCCGAAAAGCATAGTACATGATGCAATAAATATCACTAATCTCCCTATAGTATCCCAACCCTTGTTTTTTCATTAGAGTGACAATTTTTGAGTTATCTCTCTATGTTATTATTTATTCTCCCTCTCTCAAAGCCACTAAAGACCAATTAGATGTCATACAAGATGATGTAAATTCTTCCATGGCTTACTGGGATGAATATTATGCTTATATTGATAGCTTAAGTGAGGATTAAATCTTAATTATCATTTTTATAATATCTTTTATCTATTTTAATTTAATATGTTTTTTATTCACTTGATTGTGTAAACAAGTAAGCTGACATCCATTTGAGGAAGCTCACAACTTCACATGACTAGATTCTAACTAGGAAACTCACCTAATTATCTATTGATCTATTTTCGTCCAAGTGTTTACATGTGTGTAGGTTATTCTTCTTAGGTAAAAAGAAGCTCTCACTATCACTAGATTCAAAGTGGTATGAAAAATATTTTAATCCATAGGTATTTTCCGTAAACACTATTTTCATTTCAGTTTTTAGTAAGTAATTTAAATAAAAATAAAAATGAAAAACTATAACATTTTGGCATGCCCAGTGGGACCCCTAAGCTCTCACTTTTTTTTATTAAAATTAATTATGAATTTATCTTTCTCTCCCTTTATTTTGTTTGTTATATTCATTTAAAGAAAATCCAAAATTACTTCTTTCCTTTCTAAAGGTTAAAAATAATATGCATCCATTTTTATTACTTAGGTAATTCATATAGAATAATCTAAGTAATTAAATTTATCATAGCTATCGCTTCTCTCACACATAGACCAAACCACTCGCATAAAAAATTCATCAAAACATTGACATAAGGGAATTGACTAGGATTTCATCACCTAGTGGTAGCCTTCTTCTTGGATATCCAACTTGGATTTCACCACCAAAAAGGAAAACCAACTCAATACACTAATTGAGTATAAACCCTAGTTTTTTGATATATGTTGGCTATGCACTTGACACCCTTATGCTTTGGTGTGTGAAGTGAGGGGGTAGGACCCAATATTACGCCAAGTATCAATTCCATTATAAAACTATCTTCAAGCCTAAAAAAACCTAAAACCATCCTTAGATTGTTGCTTCTTAGGACCCTTAGTAAACTTCTACTTTCTTTTATCACACTTTAAATTTAAAAATTTAAAACTTTTTGAGGTATATCTTTAGCATGTATGTCTTTCCCTCTTCACTAAATATGAAACAATCAAAAATAAATTTTGTGTGATTTCTGATTTTATTTCTTGATTTTTCCTTTATCATTACATGGTTTTAATGTGATAGTATTCAAAAAATAAAATTGAACCTCCAACTTCATCCTCATCTATGGATAATTCTCCTAGCCCTCCTACTTCCCATGAGTCTATAGGGGAAGGTATTCCTTAGTAATATACCCAGGGCAATCATGAATTTTCCACTATATTAGATAACAAACCCATCATACGTAACCATTATCTTAGCTCTTAAGCTATATGCATCCCACTTTCTCCCCATAAATAGTTTTCTAGGAACCCATATGTCATGACTTTAGAGGAAAGTGAAGGGTTTACCACCACTATGGTGTCTTCTCATAACAATCCTCTTCTGACGAGTTTTAAAACTAGTAATACACAACCCTTAGGCAATTCACCTCCTATAGCATCTAGTTATCCATCCCTAACTAATACACAAACTCATAATGTCATTGTACCTCAACCTATAGTTACTCAACTTTTTAAATGTGGTGCTTCAGAACCTAGATATATCAGTCTTAGTAACCCTTCCATTGATCTAGACTAGTGTACCTTTAAATACCCAAAATCAAACTTTATAATAAAGCCCTATAAGTCAACCAAATTAATGGTATATCCCCTTGACCACCTAATACATATCACCTACACAAGCTATTTGGTCTACTTATATCCCCTTACAATCCCCACAATATGTGGTGGCCTCTCAACCATTCATAACCACATCATTTAGTTATCCTTTATCCCAAGATTTTTCCACTTAGATTGGTACATATCAACTCCCCTAATAGAATGTTTTTGGAGTTATCCCTCAATACAACTCCCAACTAGACCTTATAAGCATCTTTATAAACATGATGGCCAACTTGGAAGCCTCTACGTCTAGGTAGAAGAACATGCTTACCTACGAGTAAATATTTAATGAGCCTATTAACCTAGTAGTTCCCATTATACCTTATCCTTTGTAGTTCCCATCAGACCTTATCCTCCATAGTGGGATATTCTAAAGTTTATGAAGTTTCAAAATAATGAGGATCTTCAATAACACCTTCAAGCATTTAGACATGCTTTTTACCTTATAATAAATAATGATGAACTTCTTCTTAAGACTTTTCCTATGTTGTTATCTAAACCTACCCTAGATTGGTATAACTCAATTCTTCAGCATTCCCTCTTTTCCTTTGGGTAGCTATCCCAAATATTCTTAGAGTAATTTTCTATCAATATCATAAGAAAAGTCACTATCACTGACCTCTATGCCATTCAACAATTTGATGATGAATCTATCACTGACTTTGTGGTTATGTGGAGGAGTATCTTTAATCAACTCACCTTTTCCCTTCCACAACCCAAAATAATCAAATTACTCATGAGAACATGTGCTAAACACATATCATCTATTTTATGGGTATAATCTTTTAAAACCTTTGATGAGGACTTTTTGATGGCCCATAAACTAGAAATTAGAGCCTTGAAAGAAGGGAAAGTTAAATTGAAAAATAAAAAATTTTAACCTGATCCTTATAAAGGGACTAACAACAATAAAAATATAACTAAAAGAGCTGATAATGTTATAGTTATAAAATCAACATCACCATTAACTAAAATCCAATCTAAGCCCTCCACCTCTTAGACACAATCTCAAAAACAATTGACATGCTTTCCCCCATGATAATACACACCTTTAGGAGAGTAGTATGCATTTATATTAGTTAATATCTTAAATTAATCTCTCATCAAAATCCTCCAATAAGACCTCTCCATGATTCTCACCCTAAACCTAGTTGGTCTAGGAAAAATGTCTTTTGTAAATTTCATCATGTAATAGGTCACAACATCAGTAGTTGTTATTTCAAGGGCCTAGTATATAATATTATAAATCAAGGGGAGATACAAATAGATAACCTTAATGTAGCCCAAATCAATCTATATATATATATATATATATATATATATATATTGATTTGTGGTACATTAAGGTTATCTATTTGTATCTCCCCTTGATTTATAAGATTCTATACTAGGCCCTTGAAATAACAACTACTGATGTTATATATATATATATATATATATAGAGGTATAATTCCCTAATCATTCTTCCATGGAAAATTCCATGCAGGCCAATTAGGGATTCACCTCAAAACATGAGACTCATGTAATTAATATAATCCATGACCAACTTCTACACAACTAAGTTAATAGTGCTCTTATCCCTGATCTCCTTAAAAAAGACACTTTTGATCCATCTAAACTAAGTGAAGACATATTGAAAACATCCTAAAATTTTCTTGATCTCATTGTTTAGGATCCATTGGAGGAAACCATATCTAAAATCTCTCAAAATGTTCAATTAAAAGTAAAAGAGGAAAGGAATATTGAAGAAAAGGTTTGCTTAGACCTTCCAAAATATACACATAACATTCCTTTCATCATTTCAATCCCTAAATCTAGCATGCCCTTTACCTCTAGCTATTACCCACTAAGGAGACTATCATGTTACCTCAAACTATCTCAAGACTAGCGGCTAAATCTTAGATAAATCAAGTGAAAAGCCATAGATGTCAGAAATAAAAACCTTGGGGGATCTAAGAGGAAAATATTTTTAGCATCCTCATATTATGACTTAACTTGCTAAAGAGGACATCCTCACTACCCCTAAACATATTCTAAAAGGAAAGGCACTGCTACGACCTATTTAGAAAAAATCATCTATATTAGGACCCCACTCATCAGCAAGACTAAAATCTACCATTATATAATCCTCCACTAGATCACATGTATCGTCACAATAGGATCTTCCCATAATGATAATGATAATAAATAACCCTTTAAACCCCTATTATCAATAGTGTCTAGATGTAAGGGCTTATCCTAAGCACAAAGTATCTACATTAGGGAACATTCAAAAAGCTAATTCAAAAGGTCAAGATTAAAAGGCACATACTTATTCCCTACTGATGCCTTGGAGGATTGAAAATCCTACTTAACATCTATTGAAGGGGTCTTTTTATAAGATCCTTGATTAACTTCTCCATACTTCCCTTATCATTCTACTACCCATAAAACCCATTAACTCTTATATTCAAAAACCAACATGGTATAGATAAAATAAGAAATACATGTACCATCAAATAGCGGGTCATGACACATAAAGATGTAATGCATTAAATATTATGGTCTAAAAGTTATTATAAGAAGATGATATTTTAATGAAATAGATGGATCATGGCCATCCCCATACTCAAAATACTAGGGTTACATCCATATTCACAAGTAATATATTACCCATAGTATCAAAATGAGCTATAAATAAAGATAAAACCTCTAATATAACTTAGTATCAATCTCTCCCTCTAGATGTAGACAATTTTTAAAATGTAGTGATTCCTCCTCTATTTTAGATAGATGCAGTTTAGATATTTATGTAATCCCAAGCCCAGGGTCATAAAACCCATAATCATTAAAAATCCAAAGTGACTATTTCCCAATCACCCACTCCTACCATAAATATCCCAACAATGTACACTCTAAAATATAAAATTTATATTTTAGGAAAAGCACAAAACAATAATGTTTTAGAACTCATACAATATCTATTTTAAAGAAGCTTCATCAGATTATAATCAACATGTCCCTATATGAACTTGTCCAAAGTTGTCCAAAACTCTATGAGGCCATGTTAAAAGCCTTATGGGACATATAAATACTCCACAACCTCTATCATCTTTCATTGCATCACTTTAAAAGCCATTATCCATAACATTTCATAATAAAGAAATACCACCTTTATAGCTTGATGACCAGGATCCCACACTATTTATCATTTCCTAGATTGATCAAACTCAAATAAAATGAGTCATGATTGATAATGGTGCTAGTATAAATATCATCTCCTCTCATGCATTTAAACAATTGAAGCTACCTGAGATAGTTATATCCTAATCCCCCACCATTTTATGATCTTTTAATGATATTATCATCCATACATTAAGAACAACATTCCTTCACATTAAAGTAGGCATTCATGTTCTACCTAAACTATTTTATGTAATCAAAGGGGAGTTTTAATATAACTTTCTATTAGGACATCCCTAGATATGTGCTATGTGATGCATCCCCTCTACCTTACATTGATACATTAAATTTGAACATGAAGGTAAAATACATAATGTCCTAGTTAATCCTTATCCATTCAAATATTACAACCTCACCTTCTAACCAAATGACATCTTAATACCATTACAAAGTACTACTCCATCATCATCTAATGAGGAATCAACTAGTACAATAATCCCTCCATAAATAATTGGTAACAAGCCAATTGATTCCACTTTTTAGCATCTTTAAATTAGAGAGTATCAATTATTGACAATTAATACTCTCCCCACTCCTCAAGAATATGAATGTCCAGACAAATAGTGGGATTATTGCCAAATTTAAGAGAAACGATTCCCTTCAGTCCACCTTTCCTTTGCACCCATTTTATCTATGGGGTGATCAACCAACTTTTTTCAATCCTTTTTAATGAAATACATGTTGAATCTTTTACATCAAACTTTTAATTCCTTAATAAATTTGACTTTACAAATACATACCTAAAATGGTGTGATTTGAATGGTTTTTGTGTAGGATGCTATGAACAAGGCCCACACAAGGTTGCATTGGGACATTATAGAAAAACCCATGAAAAACATGGACTTAGTTTTAAATAGAATAAAAAAACTACCTTGGAGGTTACTTTCCTTCCCATCCTTGAAGAGGACATGCCATCCTCTACCATCCACCACCCCTTCTTCAATAAATGATGTTGTATCCATTTCCCCAAACTTTTTTTTATTCAATTCCATTATTATAGAACTTCTCATTTATTATTGTGATAAGGAGGTTAAAACCGTTCCTCTATCTTACCTAGACATGATAGGGTAGTATTTTCTCACCATATTTTGTCTTCAGTGCTAGGATGATGAGTTGATCTTAACTCATTTGGGCATAGAGAGCTCCCATCTACATAAATCCCTTCTATCTAAAACCTCTAGTCTATTAAATGAGGTCACCATTGATGTTAACATAAGATCCAATAAGACTCTATGAATAGTTAAGGTTAATAAATCCTTAGATCCCCAAGAATACTAGGATTTCATTGAATTTATAACAAATAATAGTGAAGCATTCACTTGGTCCTATAGTGATATGTGTGGTATCAACCCTACTATCATCATCCATAACATTGTCAAATTCCCTGATGCTAAACCTATAAAGTAAACGCTTCAAAATATGCATCCTTACATTGTACCCTTGGTCAAAGAAGATTTGAAACATCTTTTATCCATTAACTTCATACATCCTATCAATTACCCTTAATGCGTATCTAATATCATCCCTATCACCAAGCCTACAAGGGAACTATGCCTTTGTATTGACTTTCAAGACCTAAATCTCACTTATTCGAGGGATGATTTCCCTCTCCCTAATATTGACCAGTTAGTATATTCAACCATGGGGTATAAAATGTTATCACTTATGGATGGTTTCTCTAGATATAATCAAATCATTATTTCACCACAAGATCAATATAATACTTCATTTATTATTCCTTGGGGGAGCTTCTACTATCAAGTTATGCCTTTCAGCCTAAATAACATAGGATCCACCTATTAAAGAGATATCACTTACATCTTCCATGATATCATCCATAAAATTGTTGAGGATTATGTGAATGATCTCCTCAATAAATTAAAGTTATACAAAGACCATATTTCCATCCTAAATGTTATTTTTTCTTTGTTAATCCAATTTCATGTCCATCTAAATTCCAAGAAATGCATTTTTGGAGTATTGACAAGTAAGATTTTAGGATTTATTGTTTCCATCCATGGGATAGAAGTTGACACTACCAAAATTAAAGACATTTTAGAAATACCACCCCTATCTAATCTTAAGAAAATTCATAGTTTGAAAGATAAAGTGTAATATATCCATCATTTTATCTACTAACTATCCAATTGATGTCAACCATTCCATCACCTTCTATGAAAGGATATCCATTTCAAGTGGAACTCTGGTTGTTAGGAGGCCTTTAAAGATCTTAAGAGATACCTTATTTCACCTCCAATTCTCACTCCTCTGATCATGCACATTAGAGCCATGCTTATCCATTGTGATGAGTAGCACAAAGAAAATGTAATTTACTATATCAATCACACACTTGTTGACTATGAGATGCATTATTCTCACATAGAAAATTTCTGCTTAGTTTTATTATTTGTTTCTTCTAAGCTTCAACATTATTTGCTTAATCATAAAACTTATTTGGTCCTAAACACTTATCCCCTAAAGTTTATACATTGTAAGCCTTATCAAAATTAGTGAATAGCCAAATGGATCATGCTTTTAGTAGAATTTGATCTTGAGTTTATCCTTCAAAAGTTAGTTAAATGTAAAAGAATTATTGATTATCTTTTTGATGTACCTCTTTCTAATAATCAACTAGTTAATTACGAATTCCTAGATGAATCTATAGCTTTCACATCTCAAATAGATCTTCAATATCAAATGACTTTATTCTTTGATGGATATAAATGTGAGCATGGTGGGGGACCTAGAATTATCTTAATCCCTCATAATGGGAAACCTATCCATTTATTTTTTAAGCTTTATTTTTACTACACTAATAATATGGAAGAATATGAGGCTTTAATCATATGTCTTCAAACTACTTTAGCGTTTGGTATTAGAACACTCAATATCTATGGTGATTCCGAGCTCATGGTTAATCAAATTAAGGGCATATATCAATGTAAGAATGACACACTTCAAAAGTATAAGACCTTGGTTGGCTAGTTATTATCTATTTCTAAGCATTATGCTTTCTAGACCACCCCTCAATCAATTAACAAGTTTGAAAATACCATGGCTTCCTTGGCCTCCTTTATCCCATCATCATCTTAGGAATTTAAGTCATTTATCCTCATCCATATGATTATTCAAACTTCCTTTACAAAAATTGACCTTCCTTACATCCATAGTGTGGAAGAAAATCCATTAGATCTCTGGTATGCATAAATATTTGATTACTTATCTAGGGGGATTACTCCTCTAAATCTATCTAGAAATGGCAAACAAGCTTTCCAACATCATGTCACACAATTTGTCATATTGGGGGGTGTTTTTTATGGCCATGGTTTTGACGATATCCTTATTTTTTGTCTTCAAAATCATGAAGCTTCCCTCATTATCCAAGAATCTCATGATGCGTTATGTGGTGGACATTTTAGTGGTCACACCATTACTAAGAGAATATTATGATTGGTATATTATTGTCCCACTTTAAATCAGGATTATTAAAAATACATTAAGAAATGTTTTGAGTGTCACCAGTATGCCAACCTATCCCATGTCCCTAGTCAATAATTATAGTTATCACAAGAATTTTTGCCTTTTTATCAATGGGGGCTTGATCTTATAGGTCAAATTAATCTTAAATCTTCCTAGAGTCATAAATTTATCATTACCATCACTGAGTATTTTACTAAGTGGGTAGAGGCTATCCTCTTATCTTGACCAAAGTAGATAAAATTATTGAATTTATTAATCAACATATTATTTTTCACTTTGACATCCCTCATAAGATCATCATAGATAATGTAAAATATTATAAGAACAAAATGGTTCAAGAAATCTATGATTATTTTAGCATTAATCTCAACTTCTCCTCACCTTTCTATCCTCAAGCTAATGGATAGGTTGAGGCATCTAATAAGACTTTTGTCAAAATCCTAACCAGTCATTAATGAAATAGGCAAGAACTAGCATTTTCATGATCCCTTTACTTTAGGTGCTTATCAAACTAGTATTCAAACCCCTATAGGTGTTACTCCTTTATCCCTAGTCTCTGGAACTAAATTCCTACTTCCTCTCAAAGTTTAGATTCATTCCCTTCACATATCCATTAAATATATCATTTTTGAGGATGAATTCCATCAGGAGTGATTAACCCAGCTCAAACTTTTGGATGAGCATCAATCGATTTCCCTTGACCATCTCCATGTATATTATGAATGAATAAAACACACCTATAATAAACATCTAAAAGAATGTCACTTTAATATTGGTGACCTTATCTTAAAATAAAATCAACATATCATTAATATGGAAAAAAGTAAAAGGGGAAAATTTGCTCTGAATTAGCTCATACCATATATTATCACCCATAAGTATGGATCTCAGACATATCACTTGGCCTCTCTTGATGGAAAATCAGAATGAAAACATCCTAATGCATTGCATCTACATCCTTTATACTATTAATAAATATTAACCACCTTGGTCAGCCTACTTTACTTTCTAGGTTTCATATCCCTATTATTCTTATACTAAATAACAATATATAGAAACATGTGGTTATCCAACAACATTGCCCATTTTTAACCTTAAATATGAATACCCTAAGTCTATTCATATAATGATATAATTGGATAAGTTTGGCCTATAATGAGAATTTTGGGTCCCAAATTCATTAAGTATGAGATCCACTCCATCACAATAGACATCTTGATGTGAGGCAATCACTTGGTATGATTGTTATTTGTATATCTTGGTACCAACTAGAGGAATCAATGCACATCTTGCACTAGCTAGCAAGGGGTTAACTAGTGCCCATATCTTTAGGGCATCATTTATGAGTGGAAACAAATGGTGATGATCATGCAAAGGGTGCAAGGTGATGAAGCTGGTATAATGATCAATAAAGGCTCTAGCTTAGTACTCGACATGTGATTTCCACCTTAAAAAAGAGATTCTCTTGTGTGCTTTAAAATCATATTGAATAAATGACTGAAGGGACATGAATTGGATGCAATGAATCTATATATATAATTAAAGGTATACATACATTATATTCTCCATTAGTTTTAGGGATAGCTTAGATGCTATGAAGGCTCTATTTGTATACAACCAATCTCACCTATGATCTTCTGGGTAATTAAGTGACTTTAGCAAAGTATATAATTTATTTTATATGTTATGAACTTTGTTTTTTCACTTTTGATTAATGGCAATTATGATTATTCTCAATGGTTCTTTATCTAATTTATGCATCAATTGAATTTCTAGTGAAATGTACAATGGTTATAATGTTATAATTTGAATATAGTATGTTAAAAATGTTGTGTGCAAGCTTCTCATTTAGGTCAGTAATGGTTTCTTTATGTTAATTGATGATGTCAACATACTATGTTGAAAAAACCTAAGTGTAAAAAGAGTCATGTGCCCAAGATTTGATACCCTTACTAAGAAGTGATAGCCTAAGTATGAACATTTGATCTAAAGCATCCCATTGACCCATCTAATGCCTATATGATGGTAGACCTAGTTAATAAAGGTTGGCACCCTTATGACCAAAACTAGTTCGATAAATGGGATTGCACCTATAGACAATTAGGCTTAGCCTAGATAAGGCTTACATCAATGAATCTACCAAATCCTATGTTGAAATGACCAAGTCCCTTAATTAAAATCTTGTACCATGGCAAAACTAGCCTAATACGAGCCCCAGTTCCCTCTTAGTTACACTTCAAGTGAGAACATAAGGCATGTGCCTTATGTGAATTGATGCCAACATAACCAAGCATTAACTATTGAGCACAAAAAAATATAACATATCTGTACCTAGTTGTAATGAGTCTAGAACTGACTTGGAAAACTAAATGAGTGCATGACTTAATCAATTGACCCTATTTTATACAAAATTTTAGTTCCATTTTCATGACCTATGTTGAATTTTTTTGTTGAAATGATATGGTGTAACAATGATCTAACTCTCCCTTGAAAACATTGAGAATTGGTTTTACTAGGTGGAAGATATTTTTGCATCAAAGAATCCAACCTTTAGATGATAAAAGCTAAGAAAGTGGGTTTAGAATAGCCTATATGATGCTCTATACTAGGACTTTTTTTATGAATTTCTTGAGCATGTGTACCAATGGTTAGTTGCATATATAACCCATATAAGATGAAGTTATGGATAGCACTATGAGTGGATGAAGAAGTGATCAGAGAGGTTGGAAACTCTAGATGCCACTTGGACTAGAGTAGTAGATAAATGGTGGTAATGAGCACTGAATAGTTACATGCTTGAGTTTATTAGTTTGACAAATTCTTACCCTGAAGAAGAAAAGTATCAATTTTTGTGTGAACCAAGAGGAAAATTTATGAAAGATTTTTATGCAAAGCTTTAGAATATAATGGTGGATTATGACTTTGAAACTTTAGGAATGGAGGGCTACAGTCCTTTTGCATATGATCAGTGCAAAGGGGGAGAAGGGGATGTGTAGGTGAAGTATAATAGAAGAGGATGAGTAGATTGACACTTGAGATCTCAAGAGATATAATTATAATAATATATGACATAGACTAATGGAATATCTAGAACTTGGAAGTGCTGAGAGAACCCATAATGAGTGGGAAGTGCATGGAAAAAGATCTTTTAAATTATAGTAATGCAAGGAGGAGAGAAATAATGAAGTAATGGATCAAGCTCAGTAATTGATAGGTGTAGAATGCACTAGGTTCCTATAAAATTTGGTGATTGAAGATACATCAGATGCACCTACCCCCTTTGAACATATGGTGCAAGCTCATGAACTCAATCCCCCACTTGAAGAAAGAACAAGAGTGATAAATAGCCCTATTATCAACATAAAATTTGGATGTTTTGTAGATTTGGAGTATAATTTTGTGATTGAACAAGTTATTAACTAAAAGTAACTGAGAGAGACTACTTCTAGACCATTGAGCACTAGCTCACCAAAATAAAAAATGAGTGTAAACATACCAGTTATTGCAACTAGTGTTAGCTACGTAGATTAGGCAACAACCCATAGGAAATGGTTTTATGCCACAAGTCAATAATATAATGACGTTAATATTATTTGTTCTTGTATTAATGATGGGGATAATACCTAACCTAGTGGATGGAGGTATTAGAGGATCACCACCTAGATAAAATCTAGGGGGACAAGAACCTTAGATGTTAGATATACCCCCATAACAAATATATTATAAAATGGTCATGTAATTTATAGAGTACCATGACATGGATAATGATATAGAGCATGTACTAAAGTTTGAACTATAATGGCATGCTTAGGGAATAACCCAATCAGAGCATAAGGCAACCTAATTTTTGAAAATTATACTTGATTACACCCATACATGGTATATGAAGTTTAACCCTAACTAGGCTATGTTATATTATGACACATTAAAGGAGGCATTCCTAAAGGAATTCAACATACTAGAGTTTGAAAAATAGAGCATCATCATGCTCAAGGGTATTACCCAAGGAATAATAATGAGAGTGCACCTATATGATGCAAGATTCAAAACTCTCCTTTCTAAGCTTCCTTATGACATTTACCCCTCCTAGCATACACAATGGTCTATTCGATGTTACTAGTGACATTAAAAAGAGCATTTTCCATGAAGACCTTTATAGACCCTTATGAAGCACAAAAATCCATGCTAAGAGCCAAGGTATTCAAAATCACCAGTATCAAGATCAACCCATTTATGGAGGCACAGATTGCATCCATGGCCTCCCAACTCCAAAATATTACTTATAATTCATCATAAAATCCTCAAAGTAGGTTATGGTACATTGACTATGAAGTAAAAGGCCATAAAAAAAATAACTACCCTCAAAAGAATGTGCACACATTGCTTCCAAGTTATGACATCTGTAGAGAGGTGCATGATGTTCACAACTACCCATTGTTTTAATGTTCTATTTAGGTCAACACAACCATCTATTTTTAGTTGTATAATTCTTATACTCATACCATAATTGACTACCGAGTGATTGATGAGATGTTTAATAACATGGAGAGAGGCACAAGGTAGGCCACTATAGTATTCAAAAGGTAGGAAACCTAAGGAAATAAGGGATACTTACAATAGAATGCAGGCTATAAAATGTAGCAAGGTGATATAAGGTGAGGTGAGGGACACATTGGTGGAAGATTCCCCCCACTCATGTTACAAGTGTGGCTCGATAGAGCATTATCAACATGATTATCTTACACATCCAATGAGTGGGTATTGTCAAGGATCTAATAAGGTCAAGGCATGTCCCAACTTGTACAATAAATTAACCAAAGGTAGGCCTAATTATACAAGGGCATAGGAATGATTAGATGTGATCTAAAAATGGATAAATAGACTCAAAAAGTGTAACCAACCCATACATAGACAGTCAAGGTGTAGGTGATTACTCATAGTGGATTCATAACTCACCCACCAATTGCACCAATACCTGAGTTACATCTGGAATATGGGTAGTGAGTGAAGTTACACTGTGTGTATCATACATCCTAAACCCAAAGCTAAATCATACCTATTAAATATTTTATGCATGACTAGTTTATGTTTTCCCTTTGGCTCTTTTCATTTCTCCCTTGCTCATTTTTTGTGTTTGGTCACTTACTTTGTTTTTTGTCTTTTCCCTTCGGCCTCTCCTAGTTTGGGCTCTTCTCCCTTGTTCTTTGTTCTTTCCATTTGCCTTTTCCTTAGCCTTTATTGATTTGTTTTGCCTCAAAGTGACCTTCAAAAAAGGTTCAAAAGGGCCACTTCCCTTCTAAGTGCCCTTTGAAACTTTTTTTAAGGTATTTTCTTGCCTTGCCTTCCCCCAAAGTGTCCCTTCACAATTTTCCAAAGGGAACTTTTCCACCCAAGTGTCCCTTTAGACTTTTCCAAAGGGCACTTTTTTGTCTACGTGACCATTTGAAAAAGTTTTTAAAGGCACTTTTTCTCCCAAGTGTCCCTTCAATCTTTTCTGAAGGGTACTTTGTTGTCCAATGACCCTTTAGAAAAGTTTTGAAGGGCACTTTTCTGCCCAAGTGTCCCTTCAAAAAAAAATTGAAGGGCACTTTGTCTTTGGAAATACCCTTTGAAAAAGTTTTGAAGGGACATTTACTTTGTAATTTTTCAAAGGGACCTTGTACCTTTCCCAAGTGTCCTTCAAAACTTTTTTGATGAACACTTTCCCAAGTGTCCTTTAGGGAAAGTTCTCGAAGGAACTAGCCATTGCCTTTGGGGAAAATTTATTGAAAGAATTCCTTAGAACAAATTATCTAAAGGAATTACTTTGAGAATTTCCCAAAACATAATCCAAACCCAAATGTATCCCCATGACATGTTGTAGGACATCAAAATTGATATGACCAACTAGTTGTTGGGATTCAAAGACATGGCTTGCCATAAGTCATCAAATTTAGGGTGGCCACCTAATAGTTGGGATTCAAAGACATGACATTCCATAGGATTTCAAATTTAGGGTGTCTAACTATTCATTGGGGTGAAAATTAGTGACATGATGTAGGACATCAAATTCATGCCTAAGTCTTCAAATAAGAAGTAAAGTCACTAGGAAAACCTAAATGACTCTATAGTTTAAATTAGGTTTCCCAAAATGCTTGACTTATGAATTTTATAAGTAGAAGAAATGAAAGAACTTGAGAGGGTCTTAAGCAAAATTTGTTTTTCAAAAGAGCTTTGCTTATGAATTTTATGAGTAGAAACAATCAAAAAACTCGAAAGAGCAAGGATAGTGCAAATCGAGTTTCCCAACATGATTGACCTATAAGTTTTATAAGTAAAGCCGTTCAAAAGGCTCAAATGGGGTGAAAAATATAGAAGATTTCAATAATAATCTAAGGTTCATAGTAGTGATCTAAGCCATTTTCTATGGAGGGTCATGTCACCATTGGTTTGCAATAACCCTAGCATTTCAAGAGGGTGAATCAAAGAGAAGGACAAACTCCAATTAAATGAGAGAACAAATGGAATTAGTTTCACCAAGATGGTGATGGAAAACCATTTTGGAGGCTTCTATTTTGGCACCCAAGAGCTCTTTATTCTCTCCTTCTTTCTATAAATAGGACCCTTGGGCTCTTGTTATATCATCCATAGATAGTATGGTGAAGCCATACAAGAATGTTTTGCCATTTTATTACCTTTAAGCAAAGAAGCATAAGTTTGTTTTATTTTTAAGTTCTAGGAATTTTCTTGGGTATGCAAGAGACATAGAGTGATAGAAAGTGATGTTGTATCCTTCTATTCTCTATCCTTCATGCTTTTGAGCAAATAGTTGATCTAACAGGTCATGTAGAGTGCATTCTAGTTGTATGAGATTTTGCACATGTGTAACCCTTTTTTGGACTATACAGGTTATCTTTTTTAGTTATTTACCTTGTGTGATCTCATTCATTTTATCTCTACATTAAAATACTTATGTTTGAATATTCTAGATCTTGAGTTATAGACTATATTTTGTTGTATTATGCATAAGTATAAGGCATACATGTGGATATTAATTCTTGGTGTATCACTATTTTAGACTATAATTTTCATGTATACAAACTTCTAAATCTCTTCACTCATTCAAACTAGTTAAATAGTTTTATTTCACAAAAAACTAATATACAGAGTTTTTCCTTTCAACCTAGAGGTTAATTTTTACTTATATGCACACCCATAGGCCTAGAAATGTCCCAACATTGCCCAAATCTAGAGGAGTCCTAACCAACCCTCTTCTAGGGTTTAATATTTATAGACAATAGTTATGGCACACTTGGTGGGACCCAAATTATTGTTAAGTCAAGGCAAATGTTGGTCTTAATAGGCCTAAAGTAGTATAAATACCATAACCTATCATTCGGTGACTCCAAAAGGGTGTGAATCCCTGGTTCTAGACCAAGTTTTATACATTATCCTAAATGGTCCTCATAATGTCCTTAAGATTTTTTGACCAAACCCCTTTAGCTAAAAATATTTTTGAAGAACAACACCATGAACATCTCCTAGCCCTATTAAATACTTGGGAAAGAGATTTTGGGGAAGAAGAGGAAGAAATAGAAGAATTTAAAGGAGAGGAAAAAGTTGAAGAAGAGGAAGAAATAGAGGATTAAAGGGGAAGAAGAGGAATGGGGTAAGGGGGAGAGATAGATAGACATCAACCTTTCCCTAATTTTAATACCCAAAAACTAATAGAGCTTTCATATGACCCCATCCCTCCAAATTCTACCAAAAATCTTATTAGTTTCAATGGGGAGGGTCATATTACCCCATCTAAACATATTAGAGACGTCTCTAATTTCTATAATTTCCATAATGTTAATAGGGCCAACATAACTATTAGGTTGTGTGCTATGTCTTTAAAAGGCAAAGCACTTGACTAGTATAAAATGTTAGAAGGGGGCTGCATTACAAGTTGGGATGGTTTTTGAGACCTATTGGTGACAATATTAGAAAATAAAGGTCATCATGCTTCCTTAATACATTAGCTAAATGCAATAAGAAGACTTCCAAATGAATCCATAGGAGATTTCAATGAGAGATTTCAAAGAACATGGTATAGGCTACCACTAATCATTAGACCTCCTCTTAGCTTTGTGTTCCCAACATACCTCAAAGGGATTGGTACTAATTTTACTATTATGTTGTATTCAATGGGAGGATTCACTCTTATAGGTGCATATGAGCTAACAATTGAGGCAGATAATAACTTAATTCATACTGGAAGACTTCCTCCAAGAGTTTCCATGCCTTTATTATCCCATAATTTGGTTGAACCTCCAAACATGTCACAAGTTCCCAATTCTAATTTTTCCAAGAGCCTTTCCCAAGAAGGTCAATAACATTGTGGACAAGGATGAAGAAATCAAATCATTGAGAGCTCAGCTCAAGCAAGCTCAATTTCAAGCAAGTGCTCATACTAATGCATAACACTATCCTCAATAAGGATATAGAGATCCATCCCAATACAATTATCAAGGGAGAGGACAAAATCAACAAGTTTATAATAGATAACCCAATGCATATAATCCAAATTCTACTCCTCTCATAAAGGTTGTTGTTCTAGTTCATGTAAATCTAGTGTAAAGAGAAGATCATGTGGACCAATGGGGGAAACCTCAAGGTTAGTTTACACATGATGATGAAGGAACTAGCTATGCTTTGAATACATAAGAGGAAGCTACTCCTTACACGACCGTAGCATAAGCATGTCCTAGCCAAAGGAATAGTCATGGAGAAGGTAGCAACCCAAGTGTGGGAATGATAAAATTTTATATAAAAGATGATTTTGTGTTGACTCAAGGCAAGCCAATTATATCTAATACAAGGTCCAAGAAGAGAGCCTTGGGAGAAGGCTAGGAGCCATGAATAGTTCCAAGTGATGCCTCTCTAAGGCCATAAAGTGCCAATCAAAGTGTTGTACCTTCTACAGGCCATATTCCTCAACAAAATCAAAATTTAAATGTAGCTACCAAGATTGAAACATAGTAGGATATAGCTCCTTTATTACCATAAAAAAATTTAGGAGAAATTGAATACTCCATCTCTAAATATTTTGGACTCAATAAAGAATACTAAGGCAAGCATATCCTTTTGGGAGGTTCTAAATATACCTAGTCAAAAGGAGATTTTGCAAGAAAAGTTAGAAATTATGCAGGTGGATCCTCAATATTCAAATCATCATAGTGTGGATCTCACAAATACTCCAAAACATCTTTTGGAGCCTTCCACTAAAGTTAAAAAGCCTCCATGCTTCTACCTTACACTCATTGTGGGAGATAAGTTAGTTCACAATTGTATTGTGGATAGTGGAGCAAACACTACTATTATGCCTAAAGTAGTGGTTGATAAGCTAGGTTTTAAATATGAGCCACATAGTAAAGGTATGTTGTAGCTAGATGGAAATCTAACCGAAATGATACAATTGGTCAAAGGTCTGAAAGTGTTTTTACATGGCTATAAAAGCTTCCTTATCATGAAAGATATTGTGGTGGTGGATCTTCCAACACACTTTTTTATATGCTTATATAGGGACTTTATGGCTAGGATAAGAGGATACCTTTCTACTTATTAGTCTTTTCTAGCTTTCAAGATAGGGTATGGAACCAAGGTAACCATAAGGACTCATCCCTTAGCAAGGTTCCACATTGAGCCATACTTGGAGATAATGACAAATCAAAATTGTCTAATCAATTAAGAAGAACAAATAGTCTTGAAGAGTGAAACATCTTCTCCTCTGGAAGGTATTTTTGACCTCTATCTTGACAAGTAAAACATTGAAACACATGGCCTTGATCCTTACACTTTCATTTAGGAAACTGATTTGGGAGTTTACTTCATGCATGAGGAGAATGTCCCAATTTCTTCACTCACCAATGAAGATCATGAGCTTGATGGCATATGGGAGATTTTCTTTGATGGTTCAAGGATAAAATTAGGCATATGATTTGGTGTCATGTTAGTTTCCCTATCAAATAATCATTACTACTCTTCTTATAGGTTTCACTTCAACTGCACTTGTAATGTGGTAGAATATGAAGGCTTAGTTCATGGTCTCTAGTGGGAAAAGAAGAGAGGAAGAAAGATTTTAAAAGTCTATGGAGATAGTGAGATGGTCATTAATTAAGTGAAAATTCAAGCTATAGCCAAGAACCCCTTTCACAAGTCCTACAAGCATAGGGCGTGGGATCTACTTGAGGATTTTTATTCCTTCATCATCTAGCCCATACCACAAGAATTGAACAAGCACACTAATATATTGGCTACAATAAGAGAATGTTTTGACTTAGTTTTTAATGTTAAACAAGAGAAGGATCGATCCCATATCAATATCATTGTGAGACCTTCCATTTTAGATAATGAAGTGTTATGACAAGTGTTTGAAAGTGATGAACACATTACACACTTATTGGAAAATGAGGTAGGCTTCTCCTTAATAAATCAAAAGAAGTTGCATGATCATGACAAAAAAAAAATTATAAAATTGAAGAAAAATAAAATACCCATGGGGATGATTACCTTGGAGAGTGTTTTGAATAAGGATGATCAAAATAAAAACCAAAGAATGAGCATGTCAACAAAAGAAGAGAACTATGAGAAGGTTCTAATTTTCAAGGACAAACTTTTGAAGATTGGTAAGGCTTGTTCTTAGATGGAAAGGCTAACTTTTATTACATTATACAAAGATTTTCATGACATCTTTTCTTGGGAATACAAGGACTTGAAATTATTTGACCCAATTCTAGCTCATCACACCATTGAGTTGGAGCATGGAGCTAAACTGCTAAGACAAAAGTAAAGTCCTATCAACTGTTCTAGGCTTGTATTTGCCTCAAAAAAAGAAAGGGTTTCAAAGTTTCTTGGGAAAAATGAACTTTGTAAGGAGGTTTATCCTAAACTTTACAACTATGATAAATCCTATCACAACCATGTTAAAAGAGAACCAAGTTTTTACTTAGAAAAAGGAAGGTAAAGGTAGCTTTGAGGCAATCAAGCAATAAATTATAACATCTCCCACTCTCTTAAAATTGAATATTAGTAAATAGTTCATTCATTATACTTTTACTAACCTTGACACAATCTTAGCTATGCTTATGTAAAATAATGATGAAGATGTTGAGCAGCCAATTGCTTTCTTTAGCTAAGTATTATAAGACTACAAAGTGAGATATTATTTTATTAAGAAGAAATCTTTAACCATCATTATAGGATTAGAAAAGTTTAGGTATATAGTTTCCAACAACAAGATCCATGTCATGGTCTCCCATCCTATCACCAAGGAGTTTCTCCCTAGTAGGGATCTTAATGAGAAGAGAGCTGGATGGATCACGAAGGTGATGGAATATGACATTGGCATCAAGGTAACTAGCTTAGTAAGAGGAAGAGGTTTATATGAGAACTTAACATCAAAATTTCAAGATCCAAAAGAACAAGCCTTGGTAAATCAAGTTCAAGACTAGCTAGCTAATCAAATACAAAATCAAAGTTGGACACAAGACATCATTAGTTTTAATCAAAATGATGAGTGTACCAATGGCTTACACAAGTCTCAAAGAATGTATTTTAGGCTACAAGCTATTCCTTATTATCTTGTGGATGGTATTAACTTTAATAAGGATGTGAGTAATGTCTTGATAAGATGTATTAACAATGACCAATTTGATATGCTACTAAAAAATTCCCATAATGGTGCATATGGTGGTCACTTATCTCCTAAAACAATAGCTACATAAATAATGAGAGTTGGTTACTATTAGCCTAGTATTTTTAAGGACTATTATCAATGGGTTAAGTTTTGTCCTCAATGTGCTTTCTTTGTTGGCAAAAAAAATCTTGTTGCTCTTCCATCAAATCCTATCCAAGTGGACCAACCTTTCATACAATGGGGCCTTTACTTCAATAGCATGATCAACCCTCTATCAAGTTCTAGACACAAATGGATATTGACTGCTAAAGACTACTTCACAAGATGGATAGAGGCTATTTCTTTGAAGGAAGTAATGAAAATGCCATTTTAGAGTTTTATGATAGTATTATAACAAGGTTTGGATCTCTTCATATCATAATCTCAAATAATGCACTTGCTTTCATAAGGGCTAAAAATTTTGATTGGGAAGCAAAGAGTGGAGTTTATTTGAGTACCTCATCCAACTACTACCCTCAAAGTAATGGATTGGTTGAGTCTAACAACAAGAACATCATCAAAATCATTAGGAGGACATTGGAAACCAATTAAAAAGTATGGCATAGTAAGTTGAAGACATCTTTATGTGTAGACAAATCGCTCCCAAGAAGTCAATTGGTAATTCTCCCTTTGTAATCATATATGGGAGAGAAGCTAGGTTTTCCATATCATAAGATCTCCCTATCTTAAAACTTTCACAACAATTGGAATTACTTGAAAACACTCCCATGGAGGTTAGATGTATAGAATTAATGCAGCTATAAGAGGCAATAGATGATACACACAAAGATTTGGAACACCATCAAGTTCTCATGAAGAAATCATTTTACAAAAGGGAAAGGGAAAGAGTGTTCAAAGAAGGTGGCTTGGTCTTGAAATGGGATGAAGATATAGAAAAACTAGGCAAACATATAAATTTTGATATTTGGTGGATTGGTCCTTACATTATTGGCAAGTACAAGCAAATAAATTCCTTTTAGCTATCCAAAATGGATGGAGAAGAGATAGCTATTATAGTGAATGGAATCCATTCTAATCCTTGATTTTGACCCTTGTTGGCCATGTCTTGTATATACCTTATTTTGGTATGTTTCCTTTGTTATGTTTATTTTCCCTAAGTCCTTTGGAGTATAGTGTTTCCCTTTCTGGTGTTTTCTTTCCTTTTATTGGTTGTACATGTGTCTCTTTAGCTTATGTGTTTGACCATGGCTTATTCTTTCAAATCTTGTTTGCCTTGTGTGACTCCATTCCTAATGGAAGGATTTAGTCAATTGGTCTTATGACATAGTAGGCATGTCTCCCCTAGAAATCGCTAGAATGTTGACCATTTTTTACATGAGTAGTTTATGTTTTCCATTTGGCTCTTTTCATTTCTCCCCTACTCATTTTTTATTTTTGGTCACTTTCTTTATTATTTATATTTCCCTTTATCCTCTCCTGGTTTAGGTTCTTCTCCCTTGTTATTTGTTCTCTCCCTTTGCCTTGTTTGCCTTAGCCTTTCTTGCTTTGTTTTGCTCTGAAGTGCCCTTTGAAAAATGTTATAAAGGGCCACCTCCCTTCAAAGTGCCCTTCAAAACTTTTATGAAGGGACTTTCTTGTCTTGTCTTTCCCCCAAGTGTCCCTTAAATTTTTTTTGAAGGGCACTTTGTTGTCCAAGTGACCCTTTGAAAAAAAATTAAAGGGCACTTTTCTACCCAAGTGTCCCTTCAAACTTTTTTGAAGGGCACTTTATTGTCTAAGTGACCCTTTATAAAAGTTCCAAAGGGCACATTTCTACCAAAGTGTCCCTTCAAAATTTTTTGAAGGGCACTTTGTTGTCCAATTGACCCTTCAAAAAAGTTCCAAAGGGCCCTTTTCCACCCAAGTGTCCTTTCAAAAAAAATTTAAGAGTACTTTGTCTTTGGAAATGCCCTTTGGAATAGGTTTGAAGGGCCATTTCCTTTGGAAATACCCTTCAAAATTTTCCAAAGGGACCTTGTGCTTTTCCCAAGTGTCCTTCAAGGAATGTTCTTGAAGGAACTAGTCACTGCCTTTCAGGCAAAATTCTTAAAAGAATTCCTTTGGACAAATTGTCTAAAGGAATTACTTCAGTAAAATTACTTGAAACATAAGCCTAACCCAAATGGATCCCAATAACATGTTGTAGGATTTAAAATTTGATATGGCCAACTAGCCATTGGGATTCAATGACATGACGTGTTGTAGGACGTCAAATTTAGGGTGGCCAACTAGCCGTTGGGATTCAAAGACATGATGTGCTGCAAGATGTCAAATTTAGGGTGTCTAATTAGCCATTGGGATGAAACTTGGTGATGTGTTAGAGGATGTAAAATTCATTCCTAAGTCTTTTAATAAGAAGTAAGGTCACTAGGAAAACCTAAATAACTCAACAGTACAAATTTAATTTCCCAACATGCTTGACTTATGACTTTTATAAGTATAAGTAATCAAAGAACCCAAAATGGTATTAAGAAAAATTAGGTTTTAAAAATAGCTTTGTGTATGAATTTTATAAGTATAATTAATCAAAAAACTTGAAAGAACAAGGATAGTGCAAATCAGGTTTCCCAACATGTTTGACTTATAGGTTTTATAAGTAAAACCATTTAGAAGGCCTAAATGGGTCTGTAGTGAAAAATGTGAAAGGTTTTAGGAAGAATATAAGATTTATAGCAATTATCCAAGCCATTTATTATGGAGGGTCATATCACTATTGGTTTTACAATGATCTTAGTCATTTCAAGAGGGTGAATCAAAGAGGAAAAACTCCAACTAAATGAGAGAATAGTTAAAATTAGTTTCACCAGGATGGTGATGGCAAACCATTTTGGAGGCTTCTATTTTGGTGCCGAATATCTCTCTTTTCTCTCACTTTTTTCTATAAATAGGACCCTTGGGATCTTGTTTTATCATCCACAGATAGTATGGTGAAGCCCTACTATAATGTTTTGCCATTTTATTGCCTTTAAGCAAAGAAGCACTTCTATTTTCTTTCTAAATTTTAGGCATTTACCTAGGTATGCAAGAGACACAGAGTGATAAAAAGTGATGTTTTATCCTTTTTTTATTTATCCTTCATGCTTTTGAGCAAAGATTTGATCTAATAGGTCATGTGGAGTGCATTCTAGTTGTATGATATTTTGCACATGTATATCCCTTTTTTGGACAATATAGGTTGTCTTTTTTAGTTATTTACCTTGTGTGATCTCATTCATTTTATCTCTACATTTAAATACTTATTTTTTAATATTCTAGAGATTGAGTTATAGACTATATTATGTTGTATTATGCATAAGTATAGGGCATACATGTAGATAGTAATTATTGGTGTATCACCATTTTAGACTAGGCTTTTCATTTATGCAAACTTCTAACTCTTTTCACTCACACAAACTAGTTCAGTAGTTTTATTTCAAAAAAATATAATATAAGGAGATAGCCTTTTCAACCTAGAGGTTTATTTCCACTTATAGGCACACCCATAGGCCTAGAAATGTCATTACCCAAATCTGGAGGATCCCTAAACATCCCTCTTCTAGGGTGCAAGATTTGGAGACAATAGTAACCAAACCCTATACATCAATAATATGTATTCAATAGTCTATGAGTGTTGTCCATAACCTATAAGGATATTTCTAACAAGTGTGAGAACTAGAAGCATAGGTTGATACCTCTTTCAAGAAGCAAGATAACCAATATGCTAAGATAGAAGAGCTAATGGAGATCATGCACCTCCTATAAACTAAATTAATGCTACCCTTACTAAAAAACTCACTCTTGGAGCATATGGGGTAAAATCCAATTCAAGTCATTGCATCACACATGGAAAGGGCATGAAAAGTCAAGCATACACAAAATGTGGACTAAGATCAAGAAATTCTTGTGAATTCCACCATTAATGGATGGTTTGTACATGAGGTCCTTGTAGACATAGGCTTTGAGGTCAATATCTTGACCAAAAACACATGGGAGAAGATGGGTAGGCCAATATTGAGGCCTTACTCTCATGTGATTTTCATGGCCAACAAGACTTGAGCATAGCCAGTTATAATTATGAAGAGCATAGTTTTATAAATCATGGGTGCCAAATTATATGATAATTTTGAAGTTATTGAGTTAGCTGATTAAGATAATTTTCTAGCACTTTTGGGAAGGCCATGGTGTTATGTGAATAATGTAGACATGCACTTCAAGAGGTGTTATATGACCTTTGAAAATGGTAAAGAGAGGGTGGTTATCCCCCTCTAAAGTGACCAAATACCTCCTATGTAGAGATTGTTTACCTAGAGGATGAGATCAACCATGTATATAACATCAAGGTGTAAGGCATCAATACTGTTAACCTTAATGATCAAGGAGTGTTTTCTTAGTAAGATCAATAATCAGTCTCAAATACCACTGATGTTTCCTATGACTAATGGGTTGAGGAATTTTATGAGACCACTAGTCTAAGGTTCTACTTATTATAAGCAAAGGTGCCAATACCAGTAAAGATGGACTGGATCCAAATTGATCACACTATGAAAATATGGGTCCCTTACACCATGAAGAATGGAAAGAGAATGTTTTGCATAAGTAAAGGTAAACTTGTAACACTCCAAGATATGAGTGGATAAATCCTATGTAAGAGTATGTTTTTGACCTCAAATCATGCATTCCAAAATAAGTAGATAGAATAGGCACACTAATATATACATTAAAGAGCACTACTGCTCGTTGGTGGGTAGTGTAGAGGCCTAGCTTACCAACATGAAAAGATGTGAAATCAACCATCTACATTATATTCAAGAAAATTAATGAGGATATAGACATATCTACCTACTATGGTGACTCAGACCCCATAGTGCATGTGCACTTATTCAAATAAACATGGACTGTCTACGATGAGAATGCCCTAAGGAACCTATGGGTACATGCCTTTTATAAGACCTTAAAAACATGGATGTGAGCATAGTACATTGTTAGTGAGACACATCATGAGATATCCAATTGGGATGTCCTAAAGGACAGGTTCGTGCACACCATCTCCTTTTCTTTGTAAAACCTATAATTAATTGAGCCACTATAATTAATTTGAAGGGCAATGTTTGAGGACACTAAAATCTTGAGGAGTGCCTAAAAGACATGTTCAAGGAAAAGGGGATGGCACTCCCTAATTCATTTGAATATAAATCACCCAATAGTGACTCAAGTGATGACGATGATGAAACATGGAAGGCACGTAATTGGATAAACTTGATAGGTAAAGGGAAGCTTGTACACTAAGTGAAGAATAGTACTCCAGAGGAAGGGGACCTTACCCAACTTCATATAAAAACAACTGAAAGTAGTAGTAAATTTGATGATTCACATTAAGAAAAAAATTAATCCTAATTCATGCTACTAAAAACTACTAAGGTAGACATCAGCTTAGAAGGGGAACCAAAGATGGCTACTCTAGGTATATATTGGTCTGATGTCGAGCTGACATGAATTGTGGATCTCCTAAAGGATTTTTAAGACTTGTTCCCTCAGAATAACCAAGAAATGAGGGTCACCCACTCATCCATTGGTAAGATGAGCATTGAGCTTATCAATAATTTAAGACCTATCAAGAAGAAACCTTATAGAATGAACCCTAATCTTCACACCAAGGTTAAAATGAAGATTGATGTTATGCTAGTCATAGGTGTCATCTACCTAGTGTAAGAATTTAAATGGGTAATCCCCATGGTTATTAGCATCAAGAAGGCTAGTCACATACATATTTGCATCAATTATAGATTGTTAAATATTACCTACATCATTGACCCCTTTTAAAATCTATTCACTTAAGAAGTCTTAGATGGCATTACATGTTAAGAAATATACACGTTTACTAATGGGTTCTTAGGATACCATCAAGTTCATTAAAGAGGAGGAAAAGACTAAGAAAACCTTTGCAATAGAATGGGGTTGTTTTTCATATAACATTATTCTCTTTGGACTCAATAATGCATTATCCATACTTTCTAGACTAGTGATAACTACATTTGAGGACTTCACTCAAAATTTCCTCCAAGTGTACTGAGATGACTAGACTATGTATGGGATAGTGAAGGACCATTATGATAACTTGTATCTCATGTTTGAAAGGTGTAGGAAATTTAAGATATCCCTAAACCTCAAGAATTGCATCTTTATGATATCATTTGGTGCCATGCATAAACACATCATCTACAAAGATGGTCTACGCATCGATCTAGTGAAGATTGTAATTATCTTATATCTCCAAACCCCATCAATGCAAAAATATGCTAGTGCCTTTCTTGGCCATTATGGGTATTATTGAAAGTTCATAAGGAGTTATGTAAATATTATATCACCATTAGAGGATATCTTGCATAAGGACGACCCATTCTATTGGGACATAGTACAAGAAGATACCTTTGAAACTCTAAAGCTCAAATTAGTTAACAAACCAATATTATAATTTCTTGACTTGATCAATCCATTCCACATTTATGTCAATGCATCTAGATATACAATTGGTGCCATTTTGGCACAATTAGGTGAAGGAAAAATAGATCATTCCATCTCCTTTTCAAGTATAAAATTGACCCATATAGATCAAAATTGTATGACAATTGAGAGTGAGGCACTTGCCATGGTCTATGCCTTACAAAAGTTTAGGAAATAATCAATGACAACCCCATTCATCTTCTTCACCAATCAGAAAGTGATTAAATACCTTGTAAATAATCCCATTCTCCATAGGCACATTTATAGATGGATAATTCTGTTCAATAATTCTAGTTCTTAGTTGTTGTGAAGCCTAGAAAGTAGAACTCAAGCCTAAACCAATTATCATGCATCACCTTTGGTAATGTGGTAGTGCCTATTCAGGATGATATGCTTGATGTGAAACTATATATGGTCTAGCATATCTTAGAGGACATGGAAGAGAGTGCCACATTTCTTACATCTAGATCTACACCCTAGACTATGACAACCAAAGAGAAGATGTAGCTCACAGTTTTTGTCACCTAGTTTTAGCTTATTGGTGGGTAAATGTATAAATTGAGTCATGACAAGGTCCTACATCAATGTGTCCTAGATAATGAAGTGGAATAAATATTAAAGGAGGTACATGAGGGATTTCTATAGGTCATTACCCTTGAAATTCAATAGTGTATAAGGTACTGTAATCAAGCTTGTGGTGGATAAGTCTTTTTTAAGATGTAAAATATTACACTACGCCATGTGACATATGTTAGTGCATAGAAAATATCAATAACTAGGATGATACTCCTCTCATTACCACTCTTTCCTAGGCATCATTCAAAAAATGGGCCATTGATTTTTTGGGTCGATCACTCCCACTATGAGGCACATAAGTGAACAATATATTCTAATGACCACTTGATTATTTCATTAAGTGGGCTAAGGCAGCTCCAACCAAAAACTACACATTTACCACCACCACAAGGTTTATATGGGATAACATCATCAATCACTATGGGTTCCCACTTAGTCTGACTAGTGATAGAGTCATGCACTTCCTCAATGAAATTGTGAAAATCCTATTGATTGAATACATGGTGGTGCAACATAAGATAATTCCTTGTCATCCCTAAGCAAATAACACTACTAAAGCATTCAATAATTTATTGGGAATGTGCCAAACAAAGATATGAAATGTTGGTCATAAACATTAGTATGATCAGGTATCGATAGTATAATGGGCCTAAAAATGCTTAAACAAGGACACACCATTCCATCTAGTGTTTTCTGTAGAGGTCATTTTACCAATGGATTTCATAGTGACTTCATTATGTATTGCATGTATTGGTTATTTAGATGACCAAGAGTTCTTGAGTGCATGGATGGAAGACTTAGAATTCTTTGAAAAGACACGTTCCCAAGCTAGATGGAGCTAATAGATAGAGAAGGTACACTAAAATTTATGGCATGATAAGTATATTAATCACAAGGTAATTATTGAAGGAGAATTGGTTTTGCTCTATGACTCTAAAAACTTTAAATACTTTGATAAGTTATAGATTAGGTGGATGGGACCATATATCATCCATAGAATATTAAAGATAGGTTCATGTAAATTACACACATTGATAGATGAAATGTTCCCTAGACATTTCAATGATAATTGATTAAAGCCTTATAGGCAATAAAATGTCACTTACACCATCAGACACCAACTTCTTAGTTATAAGTTGATTGTGTTGTGTTGACTATAATAAAGTTTAGAAAAAGATAAACATTTCCTTATTTTTTATGTTATTTTTTATTTCAAGTGGATAAGCAAGGAGATTTTAGTCCCGTATAACTCTTCTGCCACTTCCAAACACAACTCTAGTTGGGAGAATCAATCATGGTTGCTTTCTAAGTTCCTAAGGATAGACACCTAAGTTTTTGGGGGCATGAAGTTGCTAGATTTATAAAAATATGAGTACCAAGTGACAAAAGGAGGCACATAAGATGCTCATGCTTGAAATATCTAGAGAAGATAATGAATCACTAGAGAACTAGCATAATATTTTTTATGGGGTAGGTTAGGCCAAATCAAGATATGAAAAGTGTAGACAAACTAACCAAAGAATTGAAGCACGGTTGAAAGGAAGCATAGTAGGAAGAGAAGATGGAACCAAGGAGGTTAAATCTCATTAATGTAAATCATTATGACCATGTTTCCATAAGAATGGTGAAGGTCACACCAAGGTGAATAAAGTGAAGGAGGATGATCATTAAGATAGATGGCACCCACCCAACATTTGGTGGGAAGTGACAATTTGAATCACCTATCACTTCATCAAATAAGTCATTAAGAGAATATAACGACTATGATGGTAGAGGCACAAATACCTGTAATAAATTTAAACATGGCAGTATATTTTAACAAATTTCATGAGTTTATTAGATTTCAAGAAATAAATTTACCACCATTCTATTACTCACCAACCAATAATAGGGTAGATGAAGTTAAGGTAAAAAGAGGCAGATGGCACACTAGACTATGTTACAAACCTCAAGATAATTTGAAACCAAATGTAGAGTAGAACTAGAGCTAAACCAAAGCCAAAGTGAGAAAATGCTACCAAGTGAAAAATTGATCACCTACATCCACCAAATATGAATGGTTGAAAAGAGAAAGATATTGTGTTCCATGTGAGATTATAAAGAAGGCTTGTGGGGAGAGAATTGTAAGAGAATCAGGTAGTAGAGATTTATAGTGATGTCGAGGTTGCTATTAGTAGCAAAAAAATCTCAAGAGATGAAATCACAATCACAGACCATGCTACAAACAACTAAAATTAGCCATCAATGGCTTCATACCAGACTTTGGATAAATTCTTACCAACCTTTGCACATCTAGCCTAAGAATTTCCAAATGTCTCAAATTTGGTTTCATAAATACAATTTAGATTATTAAATAATTAAATGTGATCAAATGCACACATCAATTAATTCAAAAATCTTTAAAATGTCAAAAATTTTAAATAAAATTAATCAAAATCAAAATAAAATAAAATTCCTAAATTGAATTGACCTTGAGTAATTAAATGAATTATCAAAAAGGAAATTCAATAATCAAAGAATATCCTAGGAATTCATGATTACCTTTTATGAGTTGTCTAAAATCCAAAATATCTTACCCATGCCTATTCCATGCTGATCATGAGGTTTTGACACCTTTTAACTCTATTGGGTTTAATTAACTCACAAAGTAAGGTTTGAACCCATTCCAAGCCTCAAATACAGTTGAGGTTAGTTGCTAGACCTATAAATACAAGCCTAGACATCTTCATAAAAAAAGATCTTGAGCATAGTAATTTTATAATGTTGGATTTATAGAAACTTTGCTTGACATTGGTTTTATAATGAAAAAATCCCAATCTTAGACATGAAGCTACATCAAGTAAACATGAGCCAAACCATGGTGCTAAGGGGAGAAAGAGCCACACAACTCCATTTACCAAATATCTCTTGAGCAGAAGCCAATCAAGTCAAATGAATAAATATCTTAAAGGCATTCAAATAAGGTAAGAAAGTTATGTTTTCTCAAAGTTTAGTTGTGATTTATCAATTGGCTTTTTCTCCATGCTCCCCCCTTTGATTTAGGCAAGATAGTGGTATGATTGTTAGTGTGTTTGTTTTCATTTTGATTTATTTTCATTATGAATCTAACATATGATATAACCACCCTTATTATATTCTTTGATCAAAAATGGCATGCTCAGTGGGATCATATGCACCCCACTTACCAATGAGATCAATATGAAATTCAAAAATTTATGAATGGATGCTTAAATGTCATTAAAAATGTAAATTTAGCTTTGTGTTTACTATATTTAGGAATATTTTTTTGACTTATATCTACAAAGAAACTAGTATTGGTCAGGTATAATCAGTGTCATTTTGGCCTAAACTAACCATGATTCTACCCAAAGGAGCCCAATTTTTTGAGATCATGATCGGTTAAGTTGTAGGGGAAAAACATTCATAAAGCTTGAATTTTGATTCTTTTCAACTTTCCTTTTCATTATTTCTTGATTTCAATAGCATTTAAAATGTTTGACTAAACTTTACCTTAGAGGTTTTCTTGAGTTTTTAGCTAACCAAGCGTAAATTAATGCCTTTACTCTATTATGTTTTTGCCTTCAGGTTCACAGGTAATCAATGATAGTCTTAATTGACTAGCATTGGTTATTCAAGACCGTAATTGGTTCTCTATGAATCGATTGGTGATGGTTGCCTTGAAACTGGCATCAGTCATTTTTGACTGACCTCAGTAACTATGTTTTAAAAAATAAAACCCAATAGCTCTTTTTCCAAAGTTTATTTTCTCACAATCAAAAGTGATTTAAATCAAGAGGTTACTATATAATAATTCTAGGTCGAGGACATGATTGGAATAAATATTTGCTAGTTTTAGCTAAAGAACATTTCATTTTATGTTTTAAAAAGAAATGTAGTTAAATCTTGCACATTTCAATTAGGGTAATAAAACAAACATGTTATATGTTTCATATTTGGATATTGGTGTTTAAAATTAATTAGGATGGATAAGTCTTAAAAACACTTCATTTTTGGTGCCTTAAAATGAATGTTAAGTCTTGAACACTTGTATTTGGTGTTTAAAAACAAACTTAGGATAAATATTGAACATTTAAATTTTAGGATTAAAATGAACATAGATGTTTTTGATTAAGTTGGGTTGTTCTATTATTTCAATATTTCAAACTTAATCCAAGGGGCCAAGTAAAGAACATCATCACATTTCAATTTACTGCCTAAAATCAAACTTCACTCATAATTGCTTGAAAACTATTTATTGTGTGTGCATTAGTTTTTTCAAAAAAGAATTGCACGTGTATGATCTCCCCTCATCCTCTATAGCAAACTCATGGGATCAAAAATAACTTTTTATTGAATTTAGTGCCAAGTCCATGCCATAAAAAGAAAGTTGCCTAGGCTCTCTCCAAAACTCATATGTTATTGGGTGATCTAGAAGTAACCCTAAATTCTTTATACTTATTCTTTATTTTAATGATTTTTTTCTTGTGAAGGGGATGTCATTACCTCTCATGGGTTCTCTAGTAAAGTATTGACCTAGGTATTTATCTCTTAGTATTATTTCAATTACACTCCATGGTAGGGTATATAAAGATGGGAATGCATATTTCTAGATCCAAAGGGTTGAATGACTAACCTCTCCTTTAGTAATGAAGGCTTGAGTAAGGATTGGTCAACCAGGGGATACCACTAAAAATTCCATGGATGGTATCCTCATATAAAAGAATACAACCTTTCATGATAAGTTGATCAGTATGAACTTAATTGGCATGATGCTTCTCTTGCGTTAGCCACACTTGGGATCAATCTAGATAGGATTTAGGATGATATACTTAGTTTAATTTTTTTCATTTTTTCTTCTATTTGATTGGTGCTTTGTGACTAAGCTTTATTTTTTAAACCATGTCATATACGAGTTTGTTTGTTAGCCACACCTTGAGAAAGATGGACTAGATCTAAATTGATTACACTATGAAAAGATGGGTCCCTTACACCATGAAGAATGGAAAGAGAATGTTTTGCATAAGTAAAGGTAAAATTGTAACACTCCTAATATATGAGGGGATAAATCCTATTGAAGAGTATGTTTTTGACCTCAAATCATGCATTCCAAAATAAGTAGATAGAATAGGCACACTAATATATACATTAAAGAGCACTATTGCTCGTTGGTGGGTAGTGTAGAGGCCTAGCTTACCAACATGGAAAGATGTGAAATCAACCATCTACATTATATTCAAGAAAATTAATGAGGATATAGACACATCTACCTACTATGGTGACTCAGACCCCATAGTGCATGTGCACTTATTCAAATAAACATGGACTGTCTATGATGAGAATGCCCTAAGGAACCTATGGGTACATGCCCTCTATAAGACCTTAAAAACATGGATGTGAGAATAATACATTTTTAGTGAGACACATCATGAGATATCCAATTGGGATGTCTTAAAGGATAGGTTCATGCACACCATCTCCTTTTCTTTGTAAAACCTATAATTAATTGAGCCACTATAATTAATTTGAAGGGCAATGTTTGAGGACACTAAAATCTTGAGTGCCTAAAAGACATGTTCAAGGAAAAGGGGATGGCACTCCCTACTTTATTTGAATATTAAGCACCAATAGTGACTCAAGTGATGAGGTTGATGAAAACTGGAAGGCACGTAATTGGATAAACCTGATAGGTAAAAGGAAGCTTGTGCACTAAGTGAAGGATAGTACTCCAGAGGAAGGGGAACTTACCCAAATTCATATAAAAACAACTAAAGGTAATAGTAAAGTTGATGATTCACATCAATAAAATAATTAACCCTAATTCATGCTACTAGAAACTACTAATGTAGACATCAACTTAGAAGGGGAACAAAAGATGGCTACTCTAGGCATATATTGGTTTGATGTCAAGCTCACATGAACTTTGGATATCCTAAAGGAGTTCTAAGACTTGTTCCCTTAGAGTTACCAAGAAATGAGGGTCACCCACCCATACATTGGTAAGATGAGCATCGAGCTTATCAATAATTTAAGACATATCAAGAATAACCCTTATAGAATGAACCCCAATATTCACACCAAGGTTAAAATGAAGATTGATGGTATGCTCATCAAAGGTGTCATCTACCTAGTGTAAGAATTTGAATGGGTAATCCCCATGGTTATTAGCATCAAGAAGGCTGGTCACATACATATTTGCATCAATTATATATTATTGAATTTTACCTACATCATTGACCCCTTTTCGAATCTATTCACTTAAGAAGTCTTAGATGGCATTACATGTTGAGAAATATACACTTTTACTAATGGGTTCTTAGGATACCATCAAGTTTATTGAAAAGGAGGACAAGCCTAGAAAAACCTTTGTAATAAAATGGGGTTGTTTTTCATATAACATTATTCTCTTTGGACTCAATAATGCATTATCCATATTTTCTAGACTAGTAATAACTACATTTGAGGACTTCACTCAAAATTTCCTCCAAGTGTACTGAGATGACTAGGCTATGTATAGGATAGTGAAGGACCATTATGACAACTTGCACCTCATGTTTGAAAGGTGCAATAAATTGTAGATATCCCTAAACCTCAAGAAGTGCATCTTTATGATATCATTTGGTGCCTTGCTTGGGCACATCATCTAAAAAGATGGTCTACTCATCGATCTAGTGAAGATTGTAATTATCTTATATCTCTAAACCCCATCAATCAAAAATATGTTAGTGCCTTTCATATCCATTATGGATATTATTGAAAGTTCATAAGGAGTTATGTAAATATTATATCATTTCTAGAGGATCTCTTGCATAAGGATGACCCATTCTATTGGGACATAATACAAGAAGATACCTTTGAAACTCTAATTCTCAAATTAGCTAGCAAACCAATATTATAATTTCCTGACTTGATGAATCCATTACACATTCATGTCAATGCATCTAGCTCTATAATTGGTGCCATTTTGGCACAACTAGGTGTAGGCAAAATAGATCATCCCATCTCCTTTTCAAGTATAAAATTGACCCATATAGATCAAAAGTATATGTCAATTGAGAGTGAGGCACTTGCCATGGTCTATGCCTTACAAAATTTTAGGCAATACTCATTGGAAACCCCATTCATCTTCTTCACCAATCAGAAAGTGATTAAATACCTTGTAAATAATCCCATTCTCCATAAGCACATTTATAAATGGATAATTCTATTCAATAATTCTAGTTCTTGGTTGTTGTGAAGCCTAGATAGTAGAACTCAAGCCCAAACCATTTGTTTTGCATCACTGTTGGTAATGTGGTAGTGCCTATTGAGGATGATATGCTTGATGTGAAACTATATATGGTTTAGAATATCTTAGAGGACTTAGAAGAGAGTGCCACATTTCTTACATCTAGATCTACACCCTAGACTCTGACAACCAAAGAGAAGAAGTAGCTCATAGTTTGTGTCACCCAGTTTCAGCTTATTGGTGGGTAAATGTATAAATTGAGTCATGACAAGGTCCTACATCAATGTGTGCTAGAGCATTAAGGGGAATCAATATTGAACAAGGTACATGAGGGATTTCTAGAGGCCATTACCCTTGAAATCCAATAGTGTATAAGGTACTGTAATCAAGCTTGTGATGGATAAGTCTTTTCTAAGATGTAAGATATTACACTAAGGCATGTAAAATATGTTAGTGCATATAAAAGATAAATAAATAGGATGATATTCCTCTCATTACCATTATTTCTTAGGCATCATTCAAAAAATGGGCCATTGAATTTTTTGGGTCGATCACTCCCATTATGAGGCACATAAGTGAACAATATATTTTAATGGCCACTAATTATTTCATTAAGTGGGCTAAGGCAACTCCAACCAAAAACTACACATTTACCACCACCACAAGGTTTATATGGGATAACATCATCAATCACTATGGGTGCCCACTTAGTTTGACTAGTGATAGAGTCATGCACTTCCTCAATGAAATTGTGAAAATCCTACTGATTGAATACATGGTGGTGCACCATAAGATAATGCCTTATCATCCCTAAGCAAATAACACTACTAAGGCATTCAATAATATATTGGGAATGTGCCTAACAAAGTTATGAAATGTTAGTCATAAACATTAGGATGATTAGGTATCAATAGTATAGTGGGCCTAAAAGTTCTTAAACAAGGATACACCATTCCACCTAGTGTTTGGTGTAGAGGTCATTTTACCAATGGATTTCATAGTGACTTCATTATATATTGCATGTATTGGTTATTTAGATGACCAAAAGTTCTTGAGTGCATGGATGGAAGACTTAGAATTCTTTGAAAAGACACGTTCCCAAGCTATATGGAGCCAATAGATAGAGAAGGTGCACCAAAAGTTATGGCATGATAAGTATATTAATCACAAGGTAATTATTGAAGGAGAATTGGTTTTGCTCTATGACTCTAAAAACTTTAAGTACTTTGGTAAGCTATAGATTAGGTGGATGGGACCATATATCATCCATATAATATTAAAGATAGGTTCATGTAAATTACACACATTGATAGATGAAATGTTCCCTAGATATTTCAATGACAATTGATTGAATCCTTATAGGCAAGAGAACGGCACTTATACCATCAGACACCAACTTATTAGATATAAGTTTATTGTATTGTGTTGACTATCATAAAGTTTAGAAAAAGCTAAACATTTCCTTATTTTTTTGTTATTTTTTATTTCAAGTGGATAAGCAAGGTGATTTTAGTCCCATATAACTCTTATAGGACTTCTAAGCACAACTCTAGTTGGGTGAGTTGAGCATGGTTGCATTCTATGTTCCTAAGGCTAGACACCTAGGTTTTTGGGGGCATGAAGTTGCTAGATTTATAAAAATATGAGTACCAAATGACAAAAGGAGGCACACAAGATGCTCATGAACAAAATATTAAGAGAAGATAATGAATCACTAGAGAACTAGCATAATAATTTTTATGGGGTAGGGTAGGCCAAATCAAGATATGACAAGTGTAGACAAATTAACCAAGGAATAGAAGCATGGTTGAAAGGAAGAATAGTAGGAATAGAAGATGGAACCAAGGAGGTTAAATCTCATTAATTTAAATCATTATGCCCATGTTTCCATAAGAAGGGTGAAGGTCACACCAAGGTGAATGAAGTGGAGGATGATGATTAAGATAGATGGCACCCACCCAATAGTTGGTGGGAAGTGACAATTTGAATCACCTATCACTACATCAAATAAGTCATTAAGAGAATTTAATGACTATGATGGTAGAGGCACAAACATCCATAATGCATTCAAACATGGCAGTATATTTTAACAAATTTCATGAGTTTATTAGATTTCAAGAAATAAATGTACCACCATGCCATTACTCACCAACCAATAATAGGGTAGATGAAGTAAAAGTAAAAAGAGGCAAATGGCACACTAGACTATGTTACAAACCTCAAGATAATTTGAAACCAAATGTAGAGTAGAACTAGAGCTAAACCAGAGCCAAAGTGAGAAAATGCTACCAAGTGAAAAATTGATCACCTACATCCACCAAACATGAATAGTTGAAAAGAGAAAGATATTGTGTTCCATGTGAGGTTGGAAAGAAGGCTTATAGGGAGAGAATTGGGAGAGAATCAGGTAGTAGAGATTTATAGTGATGTCAAGGTTGCTATTAGTAGCAAAAAACTCTCAAGAGATGAAGTCACAATCATAGACCATGCTACAAATAACTAAAATTAGCCATCAATGGCTTCATACCAGACTTTGGATAAATTCCTACCAACCTTTACACATCTAGCCTAAGAATTTCCAAATGTCTCAAATTTGGTTTCATAAATACAATTTAGATTATTAAATAATTAAATGTGATCAAATGCACACATCAATTAATTCAAAAATCTTTAAAATGTCAAAAAAATTAAATAGAATTAATCAAAATCAAAATAAAATAAAATTCCTAAATTGAATTGACCTTGAGTAATTAAATGAATTATCAAAAAGGAAATTCAATAATCAAAGAATATCCTAAGAATTCATGATTACCTTTTATGAGTTGTCCAAAATCCAAAATATCTTACCCATGCCCATTCCATGTTGATCATGAGGTTTTGACACCGTTTAACTCTATTGGGTTTAATTAACTCACAAAGGTAAGGTTTGAACCCATTCCAAGCCCAAACTACACCTTAACTCATCTTGGGTTGAGTTTAGTTGCTAAACCTATAAATACAAGCCTAGACCTCTTCATAAAAAAGGATCTTGAGCATAGTAATTTTATAATGTTGGATTTAGAGAAATTTTGCATGACATTGGTTTTATAATGCCAAAATCCCAAGCCAAGAAATGAAGGTACATCAAGCAAACATGACCCAAACCATGGTGCCAAGGGGAGAAAGAGCCACATAACTCCATTTACCAAATATCTCTCGAGCATAAGCCAATCAAGTCAAATGAATAAATATCTTAAAGGAATTCAAAGAAGGTAATAAAGTTACATTTTCTTGAATTTTAGTTATGATTTATCAATTGTTTTTTTCACCATGCTCCCCCTTTTGATCTAGGAGAGATAGTGGTATGATTGTTAGTGTGTTTGTTTTCATTTTGATTTATTTTCATTATGAATCTAACATATGATATAAACACTATTATTATATTCTTTGATTAGAAATGGCATGCTCAGTGGGATCATATGCACCCCACTTACCAATGAGATCAATATGCAAGTCAAAAATTTATGAATGGATGCTTAAATGTCTCTAAAAATGTAAATTTAGCTTTGTGTTTGCTATATTTAGGATTATTTGTTTTACTTAGATCTAAAACTAGTATTGGTCAGGTATAATTAGTGTCAGTTTGGCCTAAACTAACCATGATTCTACCCAACTGAGCCCAATTTTGTGAGATCATCATCAGTCAGGTTGTAGGGGAAAAACATTCACAAAGCTTGAATTTTGATTCTTTTCAACTTTCCTTTTCATTATTTCTTGATTTCAATAGCATTTAAACTCCTTGACTAAACTTTACCTTACAAGTTTTCTTGAGTTTTTAGCTAACCAAGTGTAAACTAATGTCATTACTCTATTATGTTTTTGCCTTCAGGTTCACAGGTAATCAACGATAGTCTTAATCGACCAGCGTTGGTTATTCAAGACCGACATTGGTTCTCTATGAATCAATTGGTGATGGTGGCCTTGAAACTAGCATCAGTCATTTTTGACTGACCTCAGGCACTATGTTTTAAAAAATAAAACCCAATATCTCTTTTTCCAAAGTTTATTTTCTCACAATCAAAAGTGATTTAAATCAGGAGGTTACTATATAATAATTCTAGGTCCATGACATGATTGGAATAAATATTTGCTAGTTTTAGCTAAACAACATTTCATTTTGGGTTTTTAAAAGAAATTTAGTTAAATATTGCACATTTCAATTTGGGTAATAAAACAAACATGTTATATGTTTCATACTTGGATATTGGTGTTTAAAATTAATTAGGATGGATAAGTCTTAAAAACACTTCATTTTTGGTGCCTTAAAATTTATTTGTTAGCCACACCTTGATAGGATTTAGGATGATATACTTAGTTACATTTTTTTCATTTATTCTTCTATTTGATTGGTGCTTTGTGACTAAACTTCATTTTTTAAACCATGTCATATATGAATTTGTTTGTCTACACTACTCCATTACTTGAGGAGGCGTTATGTTGTCCATTTGACACTTTGATTTAACTTAGAAGATTTTTGTGTCAAAAATGTTATGTGTGTCACTTGATTGAAATAGGTAATGTTATGCTGCCCAAATCAATTCATGTTTTTTGCCTTAGAATTATTTTAAATAAACCATTATCACATCTCTTGGGATTGATAATGCCATTACATTACCTAAATTTTTTCATATACTTGTCTTGTTTTGTGTCCAAATTTGACATTGTTTAAGAAAATCACATGTGCCTTATTGGATATTCGTTTTATTGTCATTACACCATTCAAATTTGCCTAGAATGCTGGTCATTAAATCCTAAGTTTTCTTATGTTGATTCTTCAATTAACATTTCCAAGTTCACATCCAAACATTGATTGATTTCTATTTAAGCCTCAACATGCAAGGGCTGATACACATATCTTTATATTTTGGGTTGCTTAACTTAGGTTAATTTTTGACACAAAATTAAAAAAATATATTGTTTTTGCCTTCATTGTGAAAATTATTCCATCTTTAAATCCCTTTTGTTTAGTGTCTCATATCAGTTTGATCATGCTTATGTTTATAATCAAGTGCCTTATTTATGCCAAAGTATTCCAAGTTTGTTAGATTAAAATAAGTAGCCTTTGTTTCAAGTCTATATTTTGATGTTGAGTTTGGCCAAAAGTCCTAGAATATGCCTTGTTTTGAGCCTAGAGTTTTCCATTTTATTTTTAGTTGATTTTACTTGAACTTGTTTATGTAAGACATTTAATGTTAGACATTTGACATTACACTATTTTTACCATATCTTTACATAGAATTTTTAGAGATCTAGCTCCACCCCTTGACCAAGTTAGGGAAAGTTTAAACCATTTTTTTCTTTTGAAATCATTTTCAGATTTTGTAGAACTATAGGTCTTTTTATGGAGCATTATCAATGATGTCGATATGTCTTGTTACACTTATGGTAGAGTCACATATAATGTAAGTTATGATGGAATGGTATCACAAAATGACTTTGATTTTTTGTAAGACACTTATGAAGGTAATATGGTTTATGATAAGGATCCATACCCTCCTTACCATAATCAATATGTGGAACAGAGTCAAAATCCATAAAATCCAAGCCATAACCCCTATGGGGACAAGGATGATGTTATTTGGGAGGAGGATACATACCCTACTTGTAATAATTAATCTAGGGAATAAAGTCAAGAACATTCTTATGACCTAAGCCAAAACCCATACAGGGATAAGGATGATGTTTTTTGGGAGGAGGATCCATACCCTCTTTGCAATAATTAACCCAAATGGGAAAAAAGACAAAATTCTCAAGCACATGGTGTATTGACCCATTATTTAATCCTATTGTGGTACTATGCTCACCCTTATGTGACTAATTAATCCCCTAAATATACCATTAACTCTCCTTTATAGTGTGTGAACTACCAAGATCCAAAACATCCAAGTAATACCATTACCATTTTAGGACCTCATTTTGTGGCTTGTGTGAGAAATCAAACTCCAAAATGTCCCAAACTTATCATTCTAATGATAACTCTTTAAACAAATAGTTTGAACCTTGTCCCTGATTATGCGAGTGCACACGTATTTTATTAATTTTAAAAAAAAAGTACATAAGGGTGCCTTTTACTCTGTTAACCCTTTTACATTAAAAAATAGATTATATAGATTTTACCCATGACTGGTAAAACCAACTAATCCTATAACCAACTATTTATGGGAAAACAACCTATAAGATAGTTCTAATTAATAAACACAAAACATGAAAACTACATAAAACTAAAACTAACTTTATCTTATGGGGGTGTCTTTAATAAAAAGATGCATGCCCCATTAAGAATTATTATTTATTAACCTACCAAAAATATAACATAATTTTAAGACTTTGTAACAAGTCCTAACAAACCCCCCTATGATCCAAAGTTAGGTCTTTGGACAGATACCAAGCATTTTTCTAAATTTTTCAAATTTGATTCTATCAAGTGGTTTTGTGAAGATGTCAGCTATCTGATCGACAGTTGTAAAATATATTGGATCAAGAGCTTTCTTTGCCACCAAAATTCATAGATAATGGTATTTGACATCCATATGTTTTGTTTTGGCATGAAACATAGGATTCTTGGACATCTTTATTGCACTTTGATTATCAATGTATAATTGTGTACAAGCAAATTGAGAAACCTAAATATCTTCAATAATATGACGTAGGTAAACAATTTCTCTAGAAGCATCCCATGCTACAATATACTCTGATTCTGATGATGAATTTTCCATTGTATCCTACTTCTTAAAACACCAATCAATGACAGTTGAACCCATATGCATAGTGTATCATGTGGTTGACACTCTGTCATCCACACATTTGCCAAAATATACATCACAATATCCAACAAGTGTGAAGTTATTATTGTGGTGGTATTCAAGGCCATATGTTTTCATTCCATGAAGGTGATGAAGTACTCATTTTTTTGCATGCCAATGAATTTCTCTAGGCTCATGCATAAACCTAGATAAAATTCCAACTAAAAATGAAATATCAAGCCTGGTAGTCATCAAGTATATCAATCCTCCCACTAATTATCTATATGTGGTGCCATCAAAAAAGGCACTGCTATCATCCTTAGACAATTTCAAGTTACTTTCCATGGGAGTGAGGTTAGGTTTGCAATCACTCATGCCAAACCCATCTAATAACTCAAAAATATACTTAGTTTGTGAAATGAAAATACTACGCTCTTTCTAAGTTACCTCTATGCCTAGATAGTAGTGAAGAAGTCCAAGATATGTCATCTCAAACCAATCTTTTAATTCCTTGTTCACAGACTTGTTATGGTTTTCATCATTACCTGTGATAAACAAGTCATCAACATAAAGAAAAATTATCACCCTTTTGTTACCCTGCACTCGAAAATAGAGAGTATCATCAGATTCACTATGATGAAAACCAATGGATTTCAAGTATGAATCCATTTTCTCATACCAAGCCCTGGGTGCCTGTTTGAGCCCATATAAAGTTTTTATCAATTTACATACTTTGTATTTGACACCCACTTGTTCAAAACCTTGAGGTTGTTTCATATATACTTCTTATAAATCACCATTTAAAAAATCACTTTTAACATCTAATTGATGTACTTTCCAACCATTTTATGCTACTAAGGCAAGTACCATAAGAATAGTGTGCCATTTGGTAGTTGGTACAAATGTTTCCTCATAGACAATACCTTCTTATTATGCATATCCTTTTGCAACAAGTCTTACCTTATGTTTATCAATAGATCCATCTGATTTATACTTAGTCTTATAAACCCATTTATATCTGATGGGTTTAGCATGTGGAGGAGGATTAACTAAAACCCATGTATTGTTGATAAGTATGGAATCATACTCACATTTCATTGCCTATTGTCAAACATGTTCAGTATATGCCTCCTAAAAAGTGGATGGCTCAGAGGAAGTAGTAATAACCATAGCATAGTTTACCTATTTTCAAGAATTCTTGGGCCCTGTTAAACCAACTTCATCTGCTTTCAAGTTAGAAAAAGTTCTTTGAGCCCATTTTGGATACTTAGTTAAATTATTCAAATTAGGGACTCTAGAATTCTCGTTATGTGCATTATTCAAAGGGGGATTTAGAGAATTTTCAACAATTTTAAGTCATCAACCTATGAACTTGTAGATGAAGAGAGGAAAGTGAAGGAATTCAAGTTTCATACCATAAATTTGAAGAGTTAACCCCATTATTCAAACCCTTATCTCTTTTTGTATTTTTCCTCTCTAATCTATCAAGTTGAGAATCAATCTCTACAGTGTTTATAGTCCCAAACTCATCAAATATTACATCTCGACTCACTATGAATTTGCCTGTATCCTATGCAAGTAAACAAAACCCCTTTTTATCTTCAGAATAACTAAGAAAGATGCATTTTTGACTTCATGGTTCTAACTTAGTTCTATGTTTAATAAGAACCAAAGCAAAACAAAGACATCCAAACACTTTCAAGTGTTTAACTTTTGGTTTAAACCCATACCATGCCTCATATGGAGTTTGTCCCAAAATTGCAACTGTGGGGTACCTATTTCTCAAATACACTGCAATACCAATGACTTCTGCCCAAAACTTATCATCAAGTTGTTTATAGTGTAACATGGCATGTGTTGTGCCCTCTAAAGTTTTGTTCATCCATTTAGATACTCCATTTTGCTATGGAGTATAAACATTACTATATTTTTGATAAATACCATGTTCTCAACAATAATCTAAAAATTCATTTGAGGTATACTCACCTCCATTATCTGAATGAAGAGTGGCTAAATGTGAACCTATTTCTTTTTTGACTAAGTGTAACCAATCAACAAACTTAGCAAAAACTTCAGATTTGTTTTTCATAAAAAATACCCAAGTCATCCAAGAAAATTCATTAATAAACAAGACAAAGTATCTACACCCACCAATAGATGACTTTTTCATGTCACATACATCACTATGAACTAACTGCAAACACCCATTAGCTCTCTAGAATGACTGTTTAGGAAATTTTTCTTGATTTTGTTTGCCCAAAACACATGACTCACAAAGAATAATATCTTTGTGAAAAGTGGGCAACCCATTCACCATACCATATCTCTAAAAATCCACTAAAGAGTGGATATTCAAATTTCCATAGTGGAGATGCTATAATTGTTGTGTAGACATAGTACTTGTACCTATATCAAAAACTAATCCAAGTTCTATAGTGGGAAGAAGAACTTTACAATACAATGTAACCAAGTTTCCATCTTCATATCCTATATACATTATTTTATAATCATCTTTCATTGAATTGATGTAAATGAGCCCATTTTCAAGCAAAATTTGATAACCTTTATTTAAAATAGTTACCAAAGAAAGTAAGTATTTCTTTAATGTGGGAACATACCAAACATCCTCTAATTATTTTATTGACCCATTAGGACGAAGAATCTGAATAGATCCAAGTCTTAGTGGTGTATGCATAGACTTATCTATTAATGCAATTGGAGAGAGAGAGAAGCTTATTTGAAAGAACAAAATAAATCTCTCCTAAATGTCGTCTGTTTGGTTGCTCTTGTGTCTAAAACCCATACATCTATGAGCTCATCTCTAGCCTCATATTTAATATAATCAATGTGTCCCAAAGTAGTGAATGCATATTCATGGGCAACATTACTGGACTCATCATAGTCATGATTAGCATATTGAGTAGAGTTAGACTCAGTCACTTTTTGTGGCCTGTAAATTTTATCAAAAGGAATCCTACATTGTGAGGTAATATGACCAAATTTTCCACATCTATGACATTGAATGTTTGATCTACCTTGACCTCTACCCCTATATGAGTTGTGACCATGTCCTTGATCACTTGTTTCATGTGATTGGTTAGATTTTTTATTATTTGAATAACCCCTACCTCTATTTTGATATTTGTCTCCTTTGTAACCTTGACCCCCTCTATAACTGTTTCCTCTATTGTTTTAATGCGCAGATGAAGATGACTTAGGCTTTGATTCTAAAACATAGGATTATTTGATTTTATTTGATTTCTTAGGTAGATAGAAGTCATGTTAGATGAGAAAATTAGCCAAATTATCAATGGTGATGCCTTTGATCTTGTCAGAGACATTCAACATTTCAACAAAATTCCTTTAGGACCCAGGTAGTCCTTTCAAAGTAGCAGTGACTATGAGGTCATCATCTAGTTTTCCAAACCTAGCCTTAGTGTGCTCAGTAGTGATATTTTTCAACTTAGACATATATTATACCATATCCCCATCTTCATCTAAGGATAAAGTAAACAATTGCATATGAATATCTATCTTCTTATGCTTATGTTTCTTATCATACAAATCTGACAATGTTTTCCATGTAGTGTAACTATGAGGAGAATTTTCAATATGAACATAAGTATTAAAAGTAAAACAACTTTTAATGAGAGCTAAGGCCTTAGAATCACACAAATTGAATACATCTAATTTGGCATGTTTTATTGGTAATGTGGGATTTTCATTCTTGACAATATCCCATAACTCATTTAAAACTAGTGAAGCCTCCATCAATTGTTCCAATCATAATAATTGGAAATTTTTAATCTATCACCATCTAGAAGTAAGTTTTGAATCTTTAGCATCTTGTAATAAAATAAAGTGCATTAGATAAAAGTGTGACAAAATGCAAAAGAGATGAAACAAATATCACACTCACTGCACAAAACACTACTTCTATGGGGTTTTTCACTTAACCTTTGCATAGAGCAAAAATGAAAACAAACAAGAATTTTTAATGGGTTTTGCACTTAACCTCACCAAAAATTAATCTATTACACCCTTATTTCACCAAATTACATCTTACATCCTTATTCCACCAATTACACCCTTATTTCACCATAACAATGTAAAAGAACTAGAATTTAATTATCCTTTTTTATTTTCAAAAACAACACTTATACAATAAGTATGCTTTTCACAAATTTCAAGGCATATGAAAAGAAAATTAAAAGGTAATATTCATTTTGAAAAAAGTATATTCTAAGAAAACTTCTTCCAAAAAGAAAGGATTTGAACCCTTGACTTCCTCCTTTGCAAGCTTCTTATAAAATAACTTTAACCAATTGCTATAAGAGTACTTTCAGAATATAATACTTAGAAACTTGTACTTATGTTGGCTTTTGAAGATGAGAGAAAATTAAAAAAAAATACATATATGTAAATAAATCCAAATTTTTTCCTTTTTCATCTTCTCTTCCAAGATTTATCACGTGGGACCCATCTAATGCAAATTTTTTGATATCAAACTTTAGAAACATGAAAAAAAATATTTTCTTGAGTTTAAACCTATGCCATGTTTGCCTAGGATGCCATGGCAGCTTCTGGACTATTTTCTACACCTGTTCTCTCTTTTGGAGGATGTACAAATATGTACAGGCAAGATAAAAAAGATTTTAGCTAAGTTTTATCAATTTTTTGAGCTATTTATTTCTGGAAATAGCTTCAAATCGCAGTTGGGGCATTGGAAGGCTGTACCATAGGCCATACAAATCCAAAAAAAATCCAAATTTTCATTTGAGGATGAAAAATAGGGGTTTTAACAAGATTTTTAGGTGTTTTTGTATTTAAGAGGGTTGAGAATGAATTGAATCAACAATGGCAGCCATGGATGAAAAATACATAGTTTTTTTTACAATGTAAACAGGTTGCACAAGTTCATTTTTTCCAAAAAATAATGAATTTAATAACATTTAAATGATAAAAAATTCATTTTTAATTCTAGATGAGGAGTTTGAACACAAAAAATGGAGTATGAATGCCCAAAATGACCAGATGGTGGTATATGGTAAATACACAAGTTTAAATGTAAAAAATAATTGAAAAATTAAAATAATTTAATAATTTTTCAAAATTTTGACATTAAATTTAAACCAATAAAATATTTTCATTATATGGCATACCTTATTTCATGCCTTTATATTTCATGTGAATTCAACTTTTCACCTTGCCTTCCTTTCAAATTCACCAATGCTCCCAAAGTTCATTATGCTAGATAGAACCATGCTCTAATAACACTGATAACTCCTTGAACAAATAGTTTGAAACTTGTCCTTGCTTAGTATGAGTGCACAAGTATTTTATTAATTTTCAAAAAAAACAAGTACATAAGGGTGCCTTTTACTCTTTTAACCCTTTTACATTGCAAACATAGATTATATAGATTTTACCCATGACCAGTAAAACCAACTAATCCTATAACCAACTATTTACAGGAAAACAATCTGTAAGGTAGTTCTAACTAATAAACACAAAACATGAAAACTAACTAAAACTAAAACTAAGTAACTTTATTTTATGGGGGTGTCTTTAATAAAAATATGTATGCCCCATTAACAATTACTATTTATTAACCTACCAAAAATCCAACCTAATGTTAAGACTTTGGAACAAGTCCTAAGATCTACGACCTAGTCCTTTCACTTGTGTGAGAAATCAAGCTCCATACATCCCTAATATTATCATTCCATGACCTAGTCCTTTGGTTTGTGCAAGAAATATATCTCCATAACACCCTAGTTTATTATTCTGGGACCTAGTCCTTTGGCTTGTTCAAGCAATCAAGCTCCATGATTCCATATCATTTCCATTTCAAGACTTAATCCTTTGGCTCATGTGAGCAATCAAGCTCCAAAACAACCCACCCATTATCAAATTTCCAACCATCCTTCATCCATTGCCATCCATTACCCACTTAAAAAGAACCCTACCAATTATCCAACCCCAACCAAGAGAATCTGAACCTCTCTAACCAAGCCAATCATTTGAGGACCAAGCTATATTCTAAACTAGTATTTTAAAATTGATTATAAACAAAGGCCAAGAAAACCAACCAATTCATGATGTTTTTATTGAACCGACTATTTTTGATAATTCAACCTATGATGAATCACCTTCTAATCATATACCTATTATAAATGAGTCTCACTCTAATGAGCCAATATTTTTTAAGTCACTTATTAATGATTATAACTACCTTTGGGCAAATCATTACCTCAACCATATTAATATTTTTCAAGAGCCTCCCCTTGACAAGCCACTCTCTAAGGAGTTATCTCTTGACCTTTTTCCACATATTGAGGAGTATCACTTTGATAAAATAGTCTTTATGGAGCTCAATATGCCATCAGAAGCCACTACTATCCCCTACCAAACATTCAACAAGACATCATTGTAACAGCACCCAAATCAGATGAAGAATCATAATTAGAGTTAGGTTTTATCCTTGAATCAACATCAGATTTAGAATTAGAAGTAGAATCAATGTCAATCTTAACATCAAATTTATATTCCCTTGAGTCAGAATCATATTCATAAGTATAATATGTTCATGGATATTACAACATTGGTTATGCATATCTTGTAGATCAATTTGAATACATTTGTGATCTTTCTATGGTTTTTGAGGATGATTAATTTACCATCAATACAAGTTCTCCTAGTATATTTTATGAGGATTGTGAAACCTTTCCCTATTCCATTACCATTCCATATTCCATTACCACCAACCACCATAGTCATTTTATTGACATTCCATCTCTCATAAGTGTCGATTGGGACTAATAGAATCATACTTTGTTGAACTGCATCTATGGTGACATATCAGCTATAAAACATTAGGGAGACTAAGACCAAATTCATGCAAAAGAAGAAAAATATCCCAGTGAAACCTTTTTAGAGGCACTAGGGGATAAATAAATTTTAAACTTAAAATCTTCTAGTGAAACCTTTTCAGAGGCACTAAAAGACAATCAAAGTCAAAGTCAATATTTCTTAGTGAAACCTTCTTAAAGGTGCTATGGCACGATCAAGACAACTTCATTTGTAGAAATATCATCAAGGCACCAATAAATAAGAACAATAATTCTTCAATATTTTATGAAGACATTATCAAAGATCAAATCAAAATATCTTCTAATCTACAACCTGATCATATGGTAGCTACTCTTAGGCCTGCACAATATAAAAATATGGTGGTCCTATCAGAAGAATATTTAAAATTCTTTAGCCCTAACACATCCAAAGTTATGTCAAATCTAGAATTAGTAACATTTTGTGTGCCTAAAAATAATGATCTTCATTTGTTTCCCAACAATTATCCATTCCATTATCACAGACCATTTCATTTACAAACCATATCTATCATCCAACATTCATCCCTATTTACCATCCCTAGCCACACCTTCCTTTGTAGAGGATATAGATATACCCTATATTGACATTTGAAAGAAAAAAAATCAATGACTAATGAAGATCACAACAACATCATTTGCATCCACATCTACAATCAGTTCTTAATAGAGCATCTATTTAGATGAGGTGTGAGCTAGCAATTTACATGACTAATTATTCTAGTTGCATTGTATGCTGATCAAGATGTGCATATCTAAAGAAATGAGAACACCAAAAACATTCACCCAAGACAAAAGTATGTATCATACCATTTTTATTTTCCATATTTTGGCCATTTGTCACATACCTTACCATTTTCATCTACCATTCATCATTCCATTGTTTCATACCCTACCATTCTCTTTTCCTTATCACTTGGGGGAAACCCTTCTACCATAACATTATATAATTTGATAACTTTATCATTCAATATTATATTATACCATACCTTTTCTATTGACCAACATGTTTTGATCTTACCTACCTAGCTTGCTTGACCTTATTTCATCCATTGCTTTGGCTTTCAGCACAAAGATTCAAAATAGTTTCAGTAGTTGTTTCAAAAATTCCAGATAGAGGACATATTTTGGAGTAGTAATATAGAAGTTTTGGTAGTTGTATCCTTCATTTTCTTGTTTCATTCTTTATCATGCTTTGTTTATGTGAGCTTTATTATAAACACCTTTAGGAAAATTAGTCACTGATCTTAGTACTAATTATAAATGCTTATGGAAAAATTAGTATCATTGATCTATGTTATTATTTCCTAGTTATAACTTCTTATGGGAAAACTAGAGGCAACATTGTTTATTATGCCTTGACATACCAACTTTGCAATTCTTATCTTGTACTATGCCATTATGCCAATTGTGCTTATTTTATTTGAATTGACTACTACACTAGTTATATTCCTCCATTGTAAGGTGGAACTACTATGACCTAAGGACATTTTAAGACTATGTGGGTAGATATAGATACTTTTTAAGGTCAATTCAGTCCCCATTACATCATGATCTTTCCATTTTATGAGAAACCTAAGCTAATGCTCTCACTGTTTTGTGAGCTTAGACCACTTAGTATCTCATAAATCCCAATCTGGTTGAGATGCTTCAAAACTTCCAAAAACATTCAAACATTTCAAAATCCAAAAAAAAATTCCTATCTAAAGCCTCATTAGTCGTCCTCAATTTTTCCTAATGGGGAAAATCCATTTTAGGATTTTTTCTATTGATTTTAATTTTAGGTTTTTTATTTTCTATTTGTTTGTTTATTTATTTTATTTCTTATTTTTTAATTTGTTTTCTTGCTTATTTGTTTGCTTTCAATATTGTTGCCTTGACTCATTTTATATGTGTTTATTGGGTGATTACTTGCACATTATTCTTGAGTCCATCCATGTTCATATGTTAACATTATCATCAAGGTTTTTATCATTGGTAAATTATTTATTAGATTGGGATTCAATCCTTATGCAAATTTTAGCCAAGTTATTATGGTGTTTTATATCATAATGCATACCAACACGTGATATAACAAAAATCATCTCTATACATCTTAAAATTAATGGATCAATAATAAAGTATTTCCTTGGTACCTTTGGCAAAGCCTCCCTACCATCTTGATCAAATCAACCCATTGACCATTCTATTTGTATCAATACTAATTAAGATGAGCATCTCCTCATTGGGAGATATAACCAAATATTTCACATTGATCAATTATTATTATTCTATTCATATCTTTCATTACTTTGTGCATCCTCATGTGATTGGTTATTTATGGCTTCTTTAGTCATTATAATAATGCATCTATGTTTTCACCCACTCATATTTAATTTATGCACTAGGTTTTATCTTTGAATTATTCTTGCTAATGAGCCCTACTAGTGCACAATCAATCAAATCTTTATTCCATCCTAGTCATCTTAATGATTATAAATACCTATGGGTAAGTCATTATTTTTTGACTCATCAACCTAACTAGGGCATAGGCCATTGACACTACTTATAACCACCTTTGGGTAAATCAATGTCATAACCATTATTAATGATTATAACTACCTTTGGGTAAATTAGTAATCTTTTTTCAAAATCAATGCATGCAATAATTTTATCATTTGGTTTAATCTCACCTATCATTTAATTCTACCTTTTTTATTACTTATTTTTGAGGGACTATCCATCAAACATGTGATGGACACTCCCTCGAGGGGGAATCATATTGTTATAGGCTTCCTAAACATTTAGTTAGAGCTTTTTCTTCAACCATCATCCTATTTTTTCCATACAATCCTTTTTTCATTATTTAAAAAGACATTGTTATGCCTATGATTTGAAACATATTCCCAAACATAACACTAATAACATTAATTTCATGCACACTTTCTCTAAATCTAGAATTATAACATTACTATGCTCAAGCTATTTGAAATGAAGAGGTCTAGGGTTTTATTTATATGTTATCAACGAACCTCAACTCAAGGTGAGTAAAGGTGTAGCTGGGGCTTGAAATTGGTTCAAACCTTACCTTTGTCTGTTTATTAACCCCAATGGAGTTAAAATGTGTTAAAATCTCATAATTAGTATGGAATAGGCATGGGTGAGATATTTTGGATTTTGGATAACTCACAAAAGGTAATCATGGATTCCTAGGATATTCTTTGATTTTTGAATTTCATTTTTAATAATTCATTTAATTTTTTGATGTTGATTAAATTTAGGAATTTGATTTTATTTTGCATCTTAATTAATTTCATTTAGGCTTTTTGACATTTTGTAAGATTTGAATTAATTTGATGTGTGTATTTGATCCCATTTAATTATTTTATAAACCAAATTGTATTTTATGAAGCTAAATTTGATATGTTTAGAAGTTCTTAGGCTATATGTGAAAAGTTTGATAAAAACTGATCCAAAGTCTAGTATGAAGCCATTGGTGGCCAATTTTATATGTCTACACCTATGACTATGAAGTATGAGGCAAAATTAAGAACTTTAATAAAATCAATAGACCTTGCTTCAAAAGTATCCAGTTCTAAATGGGTAAAAAATGAATAAGTTCATGTCTACCTCAAATACAAAAAGATGAAAAGAAAGAATAGATTATAAAAGAAACAAATATTATGAAGAAGAAGATGCAACTAATTGAAGGAGTTTGTATCACTGAGATTGACTTTGAGGCAATCTTAGAGATGTCATACAAAAAAATGTAGTTTCCCCCTGAGGTCATAATGGGGGACACTTGGGTATCATCACACATTCATAAAGGTTGAAGGAATATAACCATCACACATGAAGCAATATGCAAGAGCTCAACTAAGATTGGATAGTTGACATGAGAGAAAAGATAGAGGTGGGTATGGTGTTGTTTGATGTGTCTATTTGAGATAGGATTGAAAACACTAGTACAGCCTAGTTATATGAGTTTCCATGTTTTAGTAAGACATAATAATTAGTTTAATTACTCCTTTCATGTATCCATGGGGATCACTTATAATTTTCATGGAGGTGCATGGGGATATAAGTGTACCTTTCTAATAGAATCATTAGGCTCCTAAGCTCAAGCACAAACATTTGCCTAATGATGGAGGATGATGCAAAAGTAGAGAGGGTTACAAAAATCATTGGTTATTAAAAGGTAATGTTTGAATTCCCAATCAAGTATATAAAGGACTCTAAAATGAGGATAATGGCATGCCTCATGAGTTATAAGTTATGCTCGGATAGATGATGGATAGATATTAAGACCTACTTGTACATCACCCATCATATGGCACAAGGGGTCAAGTTCAATATTGAAAAATTTATTGTTGAGGAGATGGTAAAGAACATGTTGGAGTGATACAAGATGTGAGACACATTTAGATGGGGGTCCATGCTAATACTGATAGTGATGGAGGATATCATCTTTCTTGATGGTGACAAAGACAATATTTAGGTCTTCCTAATGCAAAAAAACTTGCTAACACTAAAGTACCAAGACTTCACCTTCCCACCCCTATTATCCTAAAAATATTAGACACATGTGCTAGGGTGGTGTACTTAATGCATAGAGGCATTTGGGATTAAATGGTGTATCTCATAGGATCTCCCCTAATATATGTTTATAATGATGACCTTCATTGTCATGCAATACTTCTATGTAGTGTATTTGGAACTCACAGATGGGAACCTATCAAAATAGCTCAGACTACCTTATGCATTTTCCATAAAATATTTTAGGGGGCTGCTAAGGAGGATCCCCAATGTGTAGTATCTAGATATCCCAGTGAAGGTCATAGATGGAGAAAGAAGTAGGTTGTAACAATAATATGTGTGCTTAGGAGATAAAGCCACAAAGGATGAGGAGGATGACTCTAACCACACAAACCTCCATCCCCTACAAATTGAAGTTATAAATGGTTACATATTCATGTTGTATTATGAGATGAAGTTGTGGAAGAAGAGTGTAGACCCTAAAAATGATGATTATTTCCCCCTCTAGATCAACAATGAAGGGAAGCCAACACCAATAATGTATAAGTCTCCCAAAAAAAATGGGGAGAGACACTTGAATAAATTTAAGAGTGCATTAGATTGAGGTTTGCCTCTAGTGAATAAGTGATACTTCCAACTTTGAAGAAGTACATAACCTTCATGCTAGAGGCTACTTCTTCTAGCAAGAAGTAGAAAAAGAAGATGTCTAAGGGACTTGTTTTACTCCCTAATATAACTTTGGTAGAAATACAGGTGAAAGAGGCCCTCACATGAGGAAATAAGGAAGAGACAAAGTAGGAAAGAACAAAAAATTACATTGTGCAAGAAGTGGGAGAGGAGCCCAGCATCAAGGATGTTTAGAATGCCCTTTAAGGCATCACTACCACTATAATTGAAGAAGAAAATAAGTTAGTCAATTCCTCATGTAGAGAACCCTCCACATAGCCTTTATAAGTAAAAGAGGAAAAGAGAAGGTTGTGGAAGAAAACGGGACATAATGATGAAGAAATTGAGATGGTACTAGTATTGGAGAAGAAGAGGAAGGCTTGGAAGGAAATGGGCATGACTTAGTTAGATATTGAGAAGGATGAGGTTGAGGAATAAAAGTTTTAGGAAGAAAATTACAAGAGAAAGAAGAAAATAAATAAGTTTCCCACAAGTGTGGAACCATCTCTTGAGGAAGCCAAGAAGGTGCCTAGATTGCCCACCAAAAAATTAGATGAAGATATACAATAAGAATGCCCAAGTATTGAAGGGACATTTTGTAATGAAATTACTTAGATATCCTCATAAAATGATTTTATATCATACAAAATAATCAAATATGAGACATCACAAAATAATAATTGATAGTAGAGAAGAATATTAGATAATATAGCAAAACCACTTCAAGGGGGCAACCTCCACAACAATGCACTAAGAGAAAAATACTTAACATGATTATTGAATACTAACCACTACCTCTTATATATAGTCTAATTAGCCATGGTAATTCCATAGGCTAACCTAACTAAGAACATATAGAAATATAATAAGAATATAAAAAAGGTATGTAAGACACAATTCAACCACACATATCCCAAGACACACCAAAGGTTAATGGTATAGCATGCCCCTCCCCTTAAAAACAACATTGTCCTCAACATTGAGTTAGCTCTAGATATTTTTGTAAAAAAGATTCATCCTCCCAAATATCATCTTCATAGGGAAAATTCTTCCATTTTATCAGGTATTCTTTAATCACTCGAGACCACAACTACTTAGTGTGCATTTGAAGGATCACCTCAAGATCAAGAAAAAATATTGCTTCCTCATATAATTTTGGTAATTTAGTTTGGGTAGCCACTATATGTCCAATGACTTTCTCCGAGCATGATACATGAAATATTGTATGTATGCGAGTAGAGGAAGGAAACTCTAACTTATAGGCCACACTACCAATTTTCTACAAGATCTAATAAGGCCCATAATATGTAAGGGATAAACTGTTATCCTTTTTATATTGTTTCAAGGACATATTATTATATGGTTATAAGTGAAAAAAACCTAATCACCAATGTCAAAGTGCCTTTCACTCATGTCTTGATCTACCTACAATTTCATACGATTCTGGGCTATGGCTAAATTTTCACATAAACTAGCAAGGACCTCCTATTGATAGTGAATATGTTATTCAACTACACAAACCTTAGTATGGACTTTCAAGGTTGAGATGATGGATGGTGGGTGGTACTTATATAGTTTTATAAAAGGAGACATTTTAGAAGAACTATGAACAAAATTATTATACCAACATTCAGTAAGTGGAAACCAATGAACCCATTTATCTTGTTTATCAAAAACAAAATAATAGAGATATCCTTGTAGACATTTGTTGACTACCTCAATTTTTACATTATATTGAGGATGATAGGATGAACTATGAGCCAATTGGGTGAAAAAACATGCAAATAACTTAGTCCAAAAATTACTAGTGAAGATGGGATCTCAATCACGAATAATGATCTTAGGGGTAGAATGCAATTTATAAACTTTATTGAAAAAAGTAGAAGCTACTATACTAGCAAAAAATGGTTGTGATAAAGAATAGAAATGAGCATACTTACTGAGATGATCTACCACAACCATGATAACATTTTCACCATCAAATCTTGGTAATATTGTAATGAAATCCATAGACACCTCTTCCCAATGTTGGCTTAGGATAGATAAAGGATATAAAATACCTAGGGTTTTGATGGTTTCTCCTTTATTTTGTTGATATATCATACATTTAGCCATATATTTTTAGACATACCCCTTGAGTCCTTCCTAAAAAAATACTTCTTGATTTAATGATAGGTTTTCATAAATTTTGAATGACCCCCAATTGGATTTGCATGAAGTTCCTAAAGATTTTTTTCTTAAGATAATTATTACATAGGTATAATCAGTCTTTATAGCATAATACATCACCCTTCTATGTGAATTTTTCAAATCCACCTAAACCTTGTTAAATATTTTGAATTAAATCATGGGTAGAACTATCCTTGTCCCATTCTAATCGTGCTTCCTCTAACCAATCTTCCTATAGAATGGTCATAACATATAACAAGGCCTCAATTGATTCATCCTTCCTAAATAGTGAGTCCACAACTACATTGTCCTTTCCTTTCTTTTAAACTACTTAAAAATCATAGCCTAACATCTTAGTTACACATTTTTTTTGTTCTTCACGTGATAACCTTTATTCCAAAAAATATTTGAGATTATCATGATTGGTCTTTACTTGAAAGTGATGACCCATCAAATAAGGCCTCCATTGTTTGATTGCATGCAAAATGGCCATCATTTCCTTCTCATAAATTGGCTTATTCTGATTTTAACCCTTTAGTTGATGAATTTCAAATGCAAGTGGTCATATTTCTTGCATGAGTAAAACACTCATACCATACCCAAAAGCAACACATTCAACCACAAAAGTCTTGGAAAATTCAGGACTAGCCAACACTAGAGTGGTGAACATCACCAAATTTTATTGTTCAAATGCCCTAGTAGCTATATCAATCCATTATAAGGAGTCTTTCTTCAACAAAGATGTGGGTGGGGTTGTAATGATACCATAATTTTTGACAAACCTTTGATAGTAACTAGTTAGCCCCAAAAATCCCCTTAGTTGTTTGAGTGTCTTAGGAATCAGCTAGCCCACCACTACTTGGATTTTTCTTAAGATCCACTTTTACTCTTATATGTGAAACTTGATGACCCAAATACTCAACTTCATAATCTCCAAAAATACATTAGGGAGGTTTTACGTATAACTAATGTTGTTCCAAAATTGAGAGTACCTATTTAATATGGTGCAAATGGTATTCCCAATTTCTACTATAAATGAGGATATCATCAAAAAATAACATAATAAATTTCCTCAAAAAAGGCCTAAAAATAGTATTCATCAAATTCTAAAAGGTAGATGGTGCATTTGTTAGCCCAAAAGTCATAACTAAAAACTCATAATGGCCATTATGAGTCTTAAAAATCATTTTGGATATGTCTTCATCAGATATCTAAATTTTATGATACACAAATCACAAATCTAACTTGGTAAAATAAAGAGCACCATTTAATTCATCTAGGAAATCATTAATGACAGGAATAGGAAAATTATCTTTGATAGTGAACTTTTTGATTTCCATGTAGTCAGGGCACATCCTCCAAGTGTCATATTTATTTCACACCGTGAGAATTGGTGAAGACTATTCTCTTTAACTATGGCACATGATTCTTGCATCCAATATTTTCTATACCATCTTTTCAATTTCACTTTTCTGAGCATAGGGATACCTGTATGGCTTGATGTTGGGTGGTGTACTATCAGGAATAAGTTTGATATCATGATCATGTGTGTGGTTAGGTGGAATTCCTTTCAACATGTCACCAAAACTAATTGAATGGGCATCAATCACTTGTTGTAAATTAGAAGGTGTAGATGGTTGAGTTGGATGAACTTCCATGAAAAATAAGCAATCTACAAATCCTTCAACACCCTTTCAAAGAATCTTTGTCATTTTATGAGAGCTAATTTTTTTTGAAGATTTATCCCTTAATCCCCTTAGCTAAAATGTTCTTCCCTCAGAATGAAAATGCATGAACAATTCCTAGAAATTCATCTAAATAGTGCCCAAAGTGTTGAGCCACTATACTCCCAGAATAATGTTAGCTCCCCCAATGGGAATAACATACATAGGAGAATCCATTAAATAGTCTCACATGTATTGCTTAATACTATGTAATTTTCCTAATAAATTGATAGTACAACCATCTACAATCATGACCTAAAATTTTGGAGCAAGATAAATGAAACAATTTAAATGAGTAACTAGCTTATTGTTGATGAAGTTGTGTGTCCTTCCAAAATCAATCAGAATAGTGACATTATATTTTCTTAGGAAACCCACCACCTTAAGATTTTGGGGAGTACTAATACCTAAAAGGTCATGATAAGAAATAGTAGGCTGAGAGTCTTTAGATTCCTTCTCAAGACGTTCTTCATCCTCACCAATTGCCTCCTCATCATTGCCATCCTCATTGGCACCTTTGATTTAAAATAACTTCTTTTCAACACAAAAATGGTCTTTCATCCATTTTATATCATAAATAGAAGAAAAACCTTTGGCTCACTTCTCCTTAATTTGTTTATTTGTTAATTTGGTGGGTTGAGGATATGATGGTGTTAGAAATGTGTGATCATGACTAGTAGTGAAGTTTTTTGTTTGACCATCTCTTTTTCCTCTACTAAGAATGCCCATAGGATAGCTTCTAATATATATTATAGGTTAAACATTCAAACATCCAATTGGATTTTATCTTTGAGACCACACAAAAAAAGATCAATCAAATTTTCCTCAGTGATGTCTTTGACCCATAAGGATAGATTATGAAACTAATGAATATAATCCTTTATAGTTCTTATTTTTTGTAGTTTGGATAGATAGATGAAGTAGTTATCAAAGACATTATTATGATAATTATATAATAACTCATCACTAAAAATTAACCATATAATAGGAGCACTTTCTTTTTTCTTTTGAGCACATAACTAGCAATACTAAATGAACTGCTCAGGTTCTAGATATAGAGATGCCACGATCACCTTCTGAGATCTATGAGTTTGATGTAGATAAAATAAATTCTTAAGTTAGGTAATATAAGTGAGAGAATCCTTACCATAAAACTTATGCATGTCTACTTTAGGCAACATCAATTTCACACCAGAATTGAAGTTGTTAGTGTTGAGAGGAGGAGGACCCAAATATTGAATTTGAGGGTTGTTTGACTATAGCTAAGATGAAAGGGCATCCAATGAAGTAGTGATCTCATTCAATTGATTTCAAACCCCATTAATCTCTCTGTGCATCCTTGAAACATTAGTTTAAATTATAACAAAGTCATCATGTTTCACTAAGCCTTTTATGTCAGCCTAAAGTTAAGAAATCAATAGATCTAAGGTTCTATATTCCATGTTGTTGGAAAAAGGAGTCTTTGGAGTTCCTCACCCTCCTTTTCATCCCTATGTAGAAGGATCAGCCATATATAAACCTTAGGAGGGTTTTTTCCCCCAAAAAAGTGTATCAGTGGATGATACCATTGTGATCACCTTATCAAGATTAATCCAATGACTACCTTTATGCACTAGGGTACAAAAATTTGGCACAAAAAAGTGTACTATTAGAATATACTATTGCAATTGTCTCATTGAGATGAATCCAATGACTGCAATTATGTAAGGTGAAAAAAATATTCATGACTTTTTTCTAATTATTTTTTTCAAAAAATTATTTTGAATAATACTGTGCTAATAGAAAAAAATAATTCTTCCCAGATTGCAAGATATGTTTTTTCACTCCTTCACCAAACAGATGTCATGCCTCACCAAATTCAAAAAAATAATGTCATAGAAAACTTGACCAAATTGAAGCTCTAATACCACTTGTAATGAAATTACTTAGATGTTCATATATAATGATTTTATATTTCATAAAATAAGTAAATATGAGAGATCACATAATAATAATTAACAACAAAATAGAATATTAGATAATATAGCAAATCCACTTCGAGGGGGAAACCTCCACAACAATGCACTAAGAGTAGAATAATTAACATGATGATCAAAGACTAACCACTACCTCCTATATATAGTCTACTTATACATGGTTATTTTATAGGCTAACCTAACTAAAAACATAGATAAATGTAACAAGAATATAAAATATGTATGTAATCCACAAGTTGGCCACACATATCCCAAGACATGCCAAAGGTTAAGGGTGTAGCACACTTAAAGAAAAGGAAGGAAATAATGCTGCCTTAAAAAATAACATAGAGAGTGTTGAGGAACTCCAAAAAGAATACTAATAATAAGGCAAAGCTGGTGCCAAGGAAATACACTTAGAAGTTAGCATTGAGAAATCCTAGGGAGAGGAAGTGGATAAAGGGGAAAGTATGAAGAAGAACCCCTTGTATAAAAAGAAGATGAGTCCTTAGAAGAAAGTGTTAAATAAAGTGGTGGTAATAGTGATGAGGAAGAAGAGAAAATAGAGTGGGTAATCACCAAACAATAAGGTATAGAGTTAATAATTATAGATAAAGTGTAGAAGGGGTGGATGGATGAATATTTTTATATGTTTGAATTCATACCCATCAAATCCACCATAGCTAGTATGTGCAAACAACTTGAACTTACATTCTATAGATACAAGGATGAGACTCACTTTGAGGTGCCTCAAAAGGTCATATTGGGCATGGATGAACCTAAGGAAAAGCATGAATTCTTCATCACAAACCCCTATATCATGAACCCAATCTAGTCTAGGAATGTACTTATTTGGTTGGCCATAGAATTTATGTGAAAAAATATCATCAATGATGGCAGAGTAAAGAAATGGAAGAAACTTTGTAAAGATGTAAAAGATGAAGTACATACCATGAAATTTAAAATACAATAGCTATGTGATCACATATATATGGTAAAACCATACCTCTTGGTTAGCTTTGATACATCCAACCTCTCTGAGGTTGATAAAATCTATGTACTAGTGGATTAGATGCTCCCAAGGATGAAACTAGAGCTAGTTAAGAAGAAGAAGAAGATCCCTACACCATGATATAAAAATAGATAGAAGTTAATCTCAAAGAGGTAAAGGACTTATTTTTAAAACTTCAAGAGGTAATAGATTCATCTAATTATATCTTCTATAGCTTTTCTAACCAAGTGTTAGTCATAGATGTGCACCTCAAGTAAGCAAAAGGGGAAAAGGAGGACCTAATGATGTAGGTGTACTCTATAAGTAGGTCAAAGTGTGCATAAATAATGGGGAAAGTCAATATGCTAAGCATGTATAAAATATATCAATAATATAACCTGAAAGGACTCTTCCATGCCTTATAGACTAAGGCCTATGAACAAATAACAATCTTGGATGGAAGAGTGACAAAAGATCAGACAAGTCTAGAAGCCTTCAAGCAGGAATTAGATAATACAAATGTTATTTCACTTATTTACACCTCCATATAAATAGATAGAATTTCTAAAGAGATTAGTATCACTATAAAGGTCTTTAAATACTTCAACATTGAGCTTACGGAGAACATATTTGAATTCTATGCACCAAAAGCTTTGATAGACTAGTCTGAGGGTGGACTAGTAATTTTGCATGGGGTAATGTTGGGACACTAATTTGTTAAGTATGAGATCCATACCATCATTGTATACATCTTGACATGAGGAAATCACTTGGTATGATTTCTATTTTGGTATCTTCATACCAGCTGGAGGAATCAATACACATCATATACTAGCTAGTAGGTGGTTAACTAGTGCTTGGATCTTTAGGGCATCCTCTATGAGTGGTAACACATGGTGATTGAAACATGAAGGAAAAAAAGGTGATGAATTCAGTGTAATTATAAAAAAGGCTCCAACTCAACACCTAACATGTGCTCTCTACCCTGGCAAAGAGATGTTCTTATGTTCTATAAAAAAAAACTCAAACTATTTAGTGAAGGGATGCAAATTGGATGCAATAAAGCTTTAGAGAATTGAAACTAGACATACTATGCATACATTATAGACACCATTAGTCTTAAGGATATATTGGATTCCATAAATTCTCCATTTTTATATGCCCAAGCTTTCCCATGAGCGTCTGGGTAGTTAAGTAGATTTTGCAAAGTATATGATCTATTTTATATGTTATGAACTCTTTTTTTTACCTTTTATTTAATGGCAATGGTAGTTATTCTCCATGGTTCTCTATTTTATTTATACATCAATCGAATTTATAATGACGTGTAATGGTTATAATGTTATACTTTTAATATAGTGTGTTAATAATGTTATGTGCAAGCTTCTTGTTCAAGTCGTTAATGGTGTCCCTATGTTAATTGATGACATAAACATACTCTATTGAAATAACCTAAGTGTGAAGAGAGTTATACACCCAATATTTGATAATCTTGCTAATAATCATTAGTCTAAGCATGAAAAATTGATCTAAAGGATCCCGTTGACCCATCTAGCACCTATATGACATTAGACCTAGTTAATAAAGGCTTGCACCCTTATGACGAGAACTAGCTCCCCAAATGGGCTTGCACCTATAGACCATCAAGATTAGCCCATAAAAGTATTGCACCAATGAATATACAAAATCATATGTTGAAATGACCAAGTACCTTAAGTAGAATCTTGCACAATGGCACAACTATCCCAATACATGGCCCAGTTTCATCTCAGCTACACTTCGAGTGAGTACATAAGGCCTATGCCTTATGTGATTTGATATCGACATAGATAAGTATTAAATGTTGAGAAAAAAATAAATATACCATGTTTTTTCCTGTGATGAGTCCAAAACTAACTTGGAAAACTAAATGAGTGAGTGACTTAATGAATTGACCCTCTTTTCTATAATTGAAGCTCCAAATCATTGTCCCTTGAAATCCTTCCCTATCACTAATTCATTTTGAGAAAAGTGTTTTATCTTGTTTAAAAAATATTTAGGAGATTATCCTAGGATACTTGAGGCCAATCCATCATGAAATAATAATTTTGGGATCAAAAATGAAAGAAAATAATCTAAAAAAGAAAATAAAAAAAAATAAACTCCTCCCTCGAAGGACAACTATGCAAATCTATAAAATCTACAAAAACATACAAAATATCAAAAGCAAAGATTATTCCCTCAAAGGATATTTGTTTGAAAAAATCATATCTCAAAATATAGACCACTCCCTTTAAGGATGCATATCATGCATAAAATATCCCTAGAAAGCTTCCCATGTTGATCAACTTTCGTTAATTTAGTAGACTTCCTGCATTGATTAGTCTATGTGGAATGGCACAAAAGGATTTTAGGTTTGACCTTATTTTTGGGTATGAAAGATGGAAACATTTTCTTAATATAATCCACTTTATATCCAATCCTAAAGTAAATCCTTATAATTTTCCACCTCAAAATCAATAAGATCCTAAACTTAGTTGACCTAAATTTGTTAGAATTGTTATTAGTAGTTGGTTAAGGGTGCACACACATTCCTTTCGAGTATTTTTCTTGGGTCATGGTATGAATGAATAATGACCAATAAATCCCTTTGTAAATGAAATTTGTGTTATTCAATTATATACTTCCCACCTATATTAACAAATATCCTAATCTAGTAATTCACAAATCTATAAACATAAAATTAGTAAGTTATAGTTTGCATCCATGATAATCATAATCCATAAGCACTTTTAAAAATCCATAATCATAATCCAAAATAATAATTTAAGACATTTTAAAGTTTTAAATCCATAATCCATAAAAACATCACATAAAATCTATAATCCATAATCAAATAATCAAATATATATCCATAATCCATAAACATTTTTACATAAAATCCCATAATCCATATCCTAATCAAATTATTAAATCCATAATCACCTAATCAAAGTCATAACCATGTTAATTTAATCATGAACATTTTGATCATTAATCCATATATCAAAAACACATCCACCATAACATAATCATGTTCCATAAAGCAGTTTATAACATTTAAATCCATAATCAAATTAAATAGTCATATCACATAAAAATCCATAATAAATGATCAAAATTAAATCAATAATACCCATAATCCATGAATATTTTAAATATAAATCCATCACATGTAAAAATCCTAATAAATCACATCATCTAAATTAATTATCACATAATCCATAAGATGTAATCATCTATGTAAGCATAATCCACACACATTCATTATCCATAAATAAAATCCATAACAACAACATAATCCATAATCATGAGTAATATATAAATGATAAGTGTACATCAAAGTATCTATATACATGACTACTTATCTCTAACCATTATAGTGAATATAAATACATTAATACATGGGATAATGTGTAAACTATAGCCTACTCAGGTGGATGCACTCTAGGGATCCACCACCATCTCCACTCCCATCTCTTCCCCCACCTCCACCTCTATCTCTATCCATGTCTCTCCTCTGGGATACACTCCCCATGCTCGCTGACCCTATATATGTGTGTTTGGAGAACTTTCCCTATGTGGATATATAGGTATCATAGAGAGGATTTATTGGATGATGATCTAGAATGATCTACTCATACTATCTCATCTCAGCTTCCAGCTCCTTATATCACTCAATACTTATAGTCCATGCATATCCCATGCTCAACCCCACCACCCATCCAACTATTTTCACTAATGGCTCTCTCTCTCCCCTCCTTAGAGTATCCCTTTCTACCTAGTAGTGATATTTATCCTCCACCACCATATCATGACTTAGTTACAATGAGTCAAACCCTAATTCTTAAGTATCAATTCAAGTCTGAAGGGTATCTCACTTAATTTTCACTATGGTTAGAGCCCCCTACATTATATCTAGTTATCCCAATAAAGTGATACATTGATCCCTCAGTGTATCCCTCTCCATGAAAATATCTACTGCATCTATCTCCTCTTCCTCTATCTCCTCCTCTCCCCCATCCTCCTCATCTCACATCTCAATCTTCTCTTTAGTCTCCTTCTAAACCTCTTCCATCTCCTCATCCCCTCTCTCTTGGTGTGGATGCACTACCCTATCATGCCTCACTACCCACTATTCAACCCACCATGTTGTATATGTTTTAATGTACCCCACATCCTCCACATCCTTTCCTCTTCGATTTAGCTCATCCTCCATAGGGACATCTCTAGTGACTAGTCCTAAAAGCTCCCACTCTATCTCATCTTGTCTATATACATGTGGGGCACATGGAATGTCCTATACCAGCCCAAAATACCATTACACTCATCCAAAATGGAGATACTCTAAATACTCCATCCTCTTCCCCATCACCCATCTGTCCCTCCATATGATTTTCAACTCTACCTCCACCTTGGGCCATGCAGGGAATCTTAGATAAGGTGTCCAAATGATGTCTTTATTTCTCGATTCATCTAAGACCCATTCATAATAATCATGGTCTTGAAAAATGCCATTTATAAAGCCTTGTGTAAGATAAACCTTCCATATAAGGAACGCCATGATGTACTCTATATCATATCACTGTATCCATGGGGTATTAATGGGCCATACTACTTTGATGTGCTTGTAAGCCTATCACTATAAAGTAACAATGAGATCTAGTCTACATCACCTCTAGGTCCTCCAACCTTAGAGCTCCTTATATATCTACACCTATAAAAGTATACGCCCATGAAAAATTGTATGGTACTCTAGCATGTCTATAACTACATCAGTTAAGCTCCATAAAATTTAACCTCCCCCTGAGTCTAGGAGAGCACAACAAAAAATATCTAATGACATCATCATGAGTACATCTCTCACTGCTATATCAAATATATATAGAGGCTCAAAAGTTAAACTATAAACAATAAATTTGATATCCTCCACATCATCACCATATGTGTGTGCTAATCTTTCTCCTCATCCCTATTAATCCATAAGTACTATAGGTACTCCATACACTAAAGTTAATAGAGTCTAGTAGATGTTCTCCTTTGTGATGGTCATCTCCCTTATCAGAAGCCAAAAGGTCCTAGTCATAACATGCTAGTGCTCTATGAAGGTAACTAGTAAGTTTATGTCTCAATGGATGCATCTATAGTGATGCACTCTTCCTAGTCCTATGGCCTCTAGGTGGGACCAATTTCATCACCTAGTTTAACGCATAGTTTCTTCAGTAAGGGTAGCACTTAATCCTGCATATATAGTAGAATCTATGCCTATTATCAATAGCCCCTATAAGAATAAAATCTCATAAAAAATATAACTTATCATAACTCTAGAATATAATCTAAACCCTTCACATTTTTTTATGTGAATTGATGTTTTTCTCTTATGGATCGATGTTTTTCTATCTAGATTACTGTTATTTTGATGAAATGACATCTATTCCTTTTGAATCATCATTGATTCACTAGGTAATCAATGTTGATTCTTTGGAGCCATCTCACCCTAGTCCTAGCCCTATCCTAACTCCAAAAATCCTAAAAGCTTTTAAAAACTTCAAAAAATTAATAAAATAATAAACCTACCTCATCTTGCGATCATCCTCATCGCCTCAATCCACTACTACTAGCCTCCATCTTGTTTCATAGCACACTCATCATTTGAGCTCTCAAGCATCATTTCATTTTCACTAATAGTAAAATCAGCCCTTTTTTACATCAAAATTGCTTAAATACCCAAATTCAGATCAACATTAATCTATTTTAGATTGGTATCAATTTGGTGGATCATCATTGATTAATTTTGGATTGGTGTTAATTGGCCAATTTTTGCACTATTTATAATTTTACATACATCCTACCCTGATCCTTAGCTTTATCCTAGTGCCTTACCACACCTACCATATTATTTTTCTTATAACATTTTATTTTTGTCAATTTTGACCCCTTCTTAGTCCCATAGCTTGCATAAGGCATGTACTCTTTTAGGTATCTCCCCTTAGTGGGTCCCGAGAGTGTATTCTCCCTTGAGAATAAATGTTTATAGGTAGCACGTACACTATATAGCATATTGGATGCTTCGATCAATCAACCCTATCACTTATCCTCTTACTTAACCTTCATTTAAGCCCACTTATTTATAGTTATGACATTTTATTATGGGATTTACCTTGGGGAATCTCTATCTATATTGCCTTATATCTTATTAGTGCAAAACATATACTTTATGTTATGCATATACTTTATTAGAGATCATTTATTATCTACCCATCCCATCTCTTATTCTATATTTTAACCCATCACCCACTCCTTATCCTTCATTGGCTCCTAGTTTGAGGGGGGATACCTTCTCATATAAACTTGGGGTAGTGGACATCTCATGGTTTTTGCCTCATGACACGTATTTCATACCATTCCACAAAAAGGGGAAAATGTAGAAACTATAATTTCATACCCTATATATGAATAATTAGGTATTTTAGGCCATTATTTTATTTAATAATCCTTATCCTAAGGTTTAATATATTTCCCATTAATAATTTGGTAACTTGCCTTTACTATTACCTTTCTACCCCCTATCCTCCTAAATCCACTAATAACCTAAGGAATCTACCCCCTAAACACTTTACTCATGTATAATGTTGTTACTAATAACTACACATGTATCAATGCCAAATTTACCCATGGTTAAACCAAAGCTACCAATTTGGGTGAATCAGTGCCAATTCACCTATGATTAGTGCTAATTCTTTGGATTGGCATTGATCCATAAGTACCCATCCAACCATTGCATTCTAGACCGAGAACTTAGAACCTCAAATTTTTGCTAGATTTCTTGGAGAATTAAAGATGTATTTGATGACACTCTTCTAGAATTTTTTTGTATTAAATCTACATCCTCTATCATGAGCCTAAAAGAATACCTACATTTACAAAAAATAATTTCATTCTATTTGTAATCACATCCAAGGTAAGCCATCATATATTTATTTTATTTTATATAAATTATTTTATTATTATCTACTTGTATAATATATATAATACCATTTATATCCCTCCTCATCCTTTTATTTGTCTCTATTATCCAATCTATTCTTGGTTTTTAGTTAAACTCAGATATAGAGAGTGATACCGATTCATTCTAAATTGACACAAATCTTTAGAATCAATATTAATCTTGTCAGGATTGACATCGATCTACTGTGTTTAATATTTGGAACCCAAGACCTTAATCTTAGACCCTTGTCTACAATCCTTAATATATTTTTTATTTTAAATATGTCCTATACATGTAGATGACTTTACCAGGCATAGTACATGACGTAATCACTATCACTAATCTTAGTATAGTATCCCAACCCCTATTTGTTGATTAGAGACATAGATTTTGAGCTAACTCTTATCATTATTGTTTATTCTACCTCTCTTAAATCCACTAAATACGAATTATATGTCATACATGATTATGTAAATTCTAACATGGCTTACTAGGATTAATATTATGTTATATTGATAGCTTAAACAAGGATTTAATATTAATTATCATTGTTATCATATATTTTATCTATTGTAATTTCATATGTTGTTTATCCACTTAATTATGTAAACAAGTGAGCTAATATCCATTTGACGAAACCAGTCCTAAGAAGATCACCCAATTATTTATTAATCTATTTTTATCCTAGTGTTTACATGTGTGTAGGTTATTCTTCCCAACCAAAAATAAGCTATCACTATTGTTGGATTTAAAGCAATGTACAACATCTTATAAACCATATGTAGTCACCATAAACCCTATTTTCATTTGAGTTTTTATTAAGTAATTTAAATTTAAATAAAAATGAAAAATAAATATAATAACAAGCATAAGAAAAACCTTCTCATGTCTACAACATCCCATTCTATGCACACAAAAAACCTCAACACCAATTTTCATGATTTCTTCTTTAGGATATGACCTCCTTGGTCAACACTATTAACACAACCTCTCACACCTCTGATAATGCTCTCAAGAGATTTGGCAACTTGGTAAATGAACTTGACCACTCATTAGGCCACACTAGGTCTCTTTACTAATTAGGTCTTGAACTACCAATCATACTTAGACCTTGAACACACCTTGAAACCACTTGTGTTGTTTTTAACACCATATTATCATATCATAAAACTACATACCTTGCTCACACATAGCCACACATCATATCATAATCCTTAGATTTCTCATCTCATCATGTTATTAGGCCTCTACCTTCTCACTAGGTCTCTCAATTACATGGCTTATGAACTTAAATTCAATAACAATACAAACAACATAGAATGACATCAGTGACACTTTCATGACATCAATAAAAACTTCATGCATACCTTAGAACACATTCTCAATAGATTCTATTACTTTAGATATCATGGTTAGGCCAAAAACCCTATCCACATAGTTTTAGATGATTTCTAATCACTTGTATTAAAATTTATTACTTGAGAGACTTTTGATACATAGTATGAAGACATTAACATCTACCTTGCATAGATGTATCTAGTTTTTACATGATATATATCTATACACTATTCTACTTAATAATAAACCATTAAGATATTATAGAGTCATTAAGAATACTACCCTAGGTATTTATTTAGATGGGACATCTCATATTATTTTAGTGTCCCCACCTCACATGATTCCTATATAATATATGCATACATATGAGTTCAAGGAATCTAGTACCATTATTCATGTACCCATTCCAGATCCTCCTATAATAGAGTTACCTTTATCCATGATGGAGAATAACCATCCTACATCATAATCTCCCCAACCACAATATATGATGAGATATTCATTTCAAAATAACCATTACTTGTTAAATAAGAGTAAATATACATCAAAAACTCAGATACATATTACCAAACTAGCACACAAGATAATACAACACCCATGAACATTAATTATTATTTATGTAGATTAATATTCACACTAGTAATCCTTGAAGAGTAAAAGGATGATTATAAGTCATTCATACCTTTCCCTATACAAGCATCACCACTAGTTCATAATACCCATGATATAGACATGAACACTCATTTGTAGGTAGAGGCAGATTCTTCCATACACTCAGTACACATGGTTACATCTATGGATATTGACTTAGTTATTTAGATTCAGGTAGGAATTAAAAAAGATAGACCATAACTAATTTTGTAGATATTATTTGATAGAGGATTGATATAATTACTAAATGTTTATCATATATCTATTAGTATATTGTCACAATAGGATGATATAACCTTTTGTCTCTTTCACTAAATTACTAAACATGATATAGATACATGCTTAGAATTACAATAGAAATTGAATAAACTCAAACCTAAGGGAACTATCTAGATTAGACATCATCTGCCTCCATTAGCAAAAGTACCACAATAGACTCTTTGCACACATAGACATCATAGGAATGATCTATTGACTATCAAGGCTTTCATTAAGTACTAATACATCCCTCATGTTATTATAGATATGGATTTTGATCTCAAAAATTTTAATTTGTAATTACTATAGCACATAGGCAACCAAGAGACAAAGATACAACATTTTATACATTGTTAGGAACATTTAGGACATATCACACTACCATTTTCATATAGCCTTAAGGTTCTCAACACACTACTTTTTTTCATGAGCATAGGCACTCAAATATAGGTTATACTTGGAAGTCCATGATTATAGGAAATGGATGCCATAATAGATTGGATAGAAAAATGTTTGAATTCTAGTTATGAGGGACACATGGTTTGCATTTGACATGATGACCTAGATGAAAATCACAAATTTTAATCTAGTGGTCCAATGTGGTCTACCTTGGGACCACATTGGAATCTTCTTACACAATAGAGCAACATGCTATCTGAATGCATAGAATCTAGACTAATGCCAAGAATAAGGCTATAATTATGCATATAAAATAGTATAATGATCATAATGATGATGATTTATTTGACTTAGGAAGATTCATTATCCCACATTGGATGACCTCCCTCTAGATCTGCTATTTGACTATTCACATCCTCTAGATGTGCTCTTATATATTTAGAGTCACTACATTTCATTTTTACATAATCTTATTTACTTCTAATATTAACTATACTTAGTTTCCTATATTTTTATCCTTGTATATAGTCTCATATTGATATTTCTTGTACATAACTTATACCTATAAAACACAAAAATAATATAATATGTTCAAAAATTTAAAAAAATCAAATATTTGCTCAAAAAATATAAATTTTAGATTGTATGCATTTCCATGTTTACATTTCTTCTATTTGTGAGGTACTACATATGATATCTATGTTAGTGTAGTTAGTTTTATCATACATACATGTTTCACTTGTTCCCTTTGAATGTTCATATATTAATACATGACTTCATTCCTCTACATAGATCTAGATTTTCTACTATCTACCCTTTGAGGGAACATATGCATATACATCAATTCAATATTGACATATCAGCCTCATTGGGGGAATCATACACTTAGATTTTGGTTTACCAAGTTATATATTTTTATACTCCACATCACAAATTTAACATTCATTATATCTTGATACTGATTATCATATGCCATATTGATTCTTTTATGACTACTACTATATACTCAACTTATGTGCATTTGCTATTATACATATTCATATCACATATTATGCATACATTAATTTATAACTTTACTAGTTTAGATTTAATTGTATCTATTTTATTTTACATTGACTCAAGGGCATTTGAATATGTCATTATTATAAATCTCTAAGACAAATCTTTTCATTATGTGTATGATTTGGACATGTGCCCATGTCCTTGTGTGTGCTTTTTGATTGTGTATGTGGACATTTGAACATGTCCTTCCATGTGGATCTAAGCCAACCTTACTTGTTCTTTATGTATGTGGACAATTTAACATGTCTTTGTATGTGTACTCTCTCTCATACTCAGTGACATGTTCCCATGTCCTTTGTATTATGGTCCTTTGATCTAATTTGCATGCGTCATGTGTTTTTATGTATGATTTTATGTATTCATAATGTCCATAACACTTGTCTCTTGCTTGTTACATTCACATCTAGTTTTTCATCCCATAAGGGACCTCATGCACCTCCCCTTCTTCTTTGGTTTCCTTAATGGACATCATGCCCCATCCCCCTATATAGTTTACTCAGACTATATTCATATGTATTATTCATACACATTATTAAATTGTTATATAATATCTTGACAACATTTTAAATGCTATATCTAACATATATAATATAGTACCACCTTTTGATGAGACTATTTTACATTTTGATGTCATATATACACATTATATTGGTTTATCATGTAGATACCATATGATTTCAGTCTAACACATGATGCATAAATTTTATTTTGAGGATAGTTATTGCATAGGTTCAAAAAATTTCGTCAAGAGAGGGGTCATTAATAAGGAATTTTCATAGATATCGGGCCATCCCAGTGCACTGAAAAAATAGTTTTCAATATGCAAACACTGAGTATAGATCTCATATTTAAGAAAATATAGTGAAACATAGTGACACCCAAATTAATCTCAATTTTCCTTAGAAACAACACCTTTGATCCATATCATAGTAAAATGGTATATAACATAGTGCACTATTGTTAAAGGGGACCACACTATTGTATAATATCCTTAAACATAGAAAATTATAGAATTGTTAGAAAGGTACAATAATTATTATAGTTTAGATTTGCATAGTCTCAATCATAGATTATCATATAGGTTTAGTTTATACTCAGTTTTTACATAGATTACACAAGTTTGCTCAGATTAGGGGAGTGATGTGTGGCATGATCACTCATGTTTTAGTTTTAGATATGCATAGACATAAATTATTATGAATCAATCCTAAATCCATATACACATATATTAGAGTTGGGGGCATGTGCATGGAACATTATTCCCTATATGTTTAGTTTAGGCACCAGTTCTCTTAGATGAAATGATACCTCCATATCATTATCTATGTTGTATATTCTAGACACCATATGCACCACTTTTTAGTAGGTTTACACTAAATTCATGCATAATTATATCTACATTAGTTAACATTCCTGAGTGGGTCAGAGCCATTTTTACATTTTAAAGTTTCCATATGGCCTTGAGCCATCTTACATAGTTTTAGTTACATCACATAGTTATATATTTAGATGCATTTAATACACATGGGTAGTAAATTATGGAGCCATATCCTACTTGAGCTCTTGAGCCACCTATATGATAGTGTTTGACAACTCATTTGTCCAATCTGAGTTACTCATAAGTTATGATCCATTGACCACAGGTGGGTATTAATCGATACAAGGCTAGCTTGAGTTGTTGAACCACCTACACATGTGGATTGGGAAATACATTATAAAAATATAAGATATTCACTATTTGACCACCATCTACACACATAAATGATGACACTAGGTTTTTGCATTATTTCACATACCTAGTGAACTGTATTCATTCCTTTCTTCTCTCTCATCTCTTTACACCATTTTTGTCTTTAATTTTGATATTTATTATGTAATGGTTGATTAATACATGTTTTATTTTTAGTACATGTAATGGAGCATAGTTCATAGACTTAGACCTACATTCATTGGCTTCCCCTCTTAGGTAATTCTAGGTTTGTCTCTCTTTCCTTTATCCTAGTGATTTCACTTTGTTACATTTCTATAATAAAGGGGGGAATGTAGTCATATAAAATGTCATTTTAATTAATTGAGTGTCACTTTAGACCACTATATCCTTAAATAAGACCTAGACCTATGTTAAGTACTTTTTAAATAATTTTACCGTTTATATGTGCACTCATACCATGCCCACATATACTAAAAGCCACATTAAGCCATCTCCTAGGCATACATGACCCTTGTTCACATGTCCCATTCACATAGACAATAACATGTCCTTTGGTCGATAGCATATTATGTTATTGTAAACGGGGTAATGTTATTGACCCTCAAGCTTCTTTATCCCTAACAAATATATTTTTGCTTCCCAAATCATTTTAGGGTCGACCTAGACTCATTTCATGTCTTGATAAAAATTATATATACATAATATTTTCAAATTTTATCAAATAATGATGCTTTACATCTTGAAAGAACCAATTAAGACTCAATATCTATAACTAAATTCCTTAAAGGGTGTACCAAAAAATGGCTGGGTAGACCATTAATGTTTCATAGGATTGTTGTCATTATTACCACCTATTACCAATCTAACCAGCTCTTGAAAACCATTACCTAAGATATTATTCCTCCTTTGCACATTCCTCTAGTATTTTAACTCTTTCCATTCTTATTTTCTTCACCTAAATATGTTTTTGTCATTAGGATGTATTGGGTTGATTGGGTCAACCCTATATAATTTTAGGGTATTTTTCACTTAGGAGCTAGTTGACCTTTGGTCAACCTAGCTCATGACCTAGTGAATTGTTATCCAAAATTATACTAGGTTAACCCTATCAACCAATATTTTTGGAAGGGTTTATGGAAATATATGCCTATAAATACAAGATAATTTCATTATTATTTCAATTTTCAATCAAGAGTTATTACTCACTTGTGCTTCTTTATAATTTTCTCTTCCACCATTCTACTTGAGGAGTCTTAGCTTAGGGTTTCTACTTTGAGGATCTAGTCTTGTGGATAAGTCTTAGATGCTTTGGCCTATCTTAGTGATCTTTATAAATAACAACAACCTCTTACAAATCCCCATTGGCCAAGGAAGAGATTGAGTTTTGATGGGTACACATTCAGGTAAGTATTCTCTAACATTTTCCCTCTCTTTTAGTAGATAGAAGTAGCATAAGTATTGGTTTCAAATAATATTACTCTTCATATTCCATGTATTAGGGTCATAATAATACTTAGATTAATTGAGATTATCTTATAATTTTTTTGATTATTTACTAACCCCTCATGTTGTGCCACAAGATTTGGTGAGTACTAGATTAGATTTACTTTTATTGTTATTATATTAAATGAAATATCAAAAAATCTAGGGCCCCCTCAGGGTTATTGCATGAATTTTTTAGACTAGAGGCTTTGGAACCCTCTTTATCATGGTGTATTATGTTAAATGATCCCCTAATCAGGTCTGGTGGATCCCCATATTGGTCATGCTCCTTTTTAAAAAATGTATCCCCAATCAGAATTATAGGTATGTTATCTCTTCTTTGAGCTCGGATTGATTTATAGACATATTACATTTTTGATTGCATACATTCTAGTGAATCCATTGTGAACTAACCCTTATAGAATTTATTCACTTATTTTTTATTATTTTATCATTATTTTTATCATATATTTTCCATACTAGGTCGATTACACTGACACAATTCTAACTTTTATGTGTAGGTTTAACACATAGTCACATCCAAATGACTCTATTCTTTTTGTACAAGATCTTTTTTAGGTACAAGATACTAGATCAACCCAGTAAAATTTTTTAGACTTTAATACATCTAGTTTAGACTAGTAGGTTGACCTAATCAACCCTATACCTTTTAGGCAATCAATAATAGGCTTTCACAAAGCTATATCAACCCAATCAACCATGTTAGTAGAATTTGTAGGAATTTATCAAGGTTCTTTGAGATAAATCTAATTTATCTACATCTTTAGACTCACTAAGGTTCCTTTCTATTCTTTCTCTCTTTTTTTACAATCTTTCCTTTCATAGTTTATAGTCTCTGAAATGACCCCTACATAGTCAATTGGATTGACCCTATGAACTCAATTTTGTATTTTGTGTGATGTCTGGATAACTAGGTTGACTCTATAAACCCTATTCATTTTTAGACCTTTTCTTCCATAGTACACAGGTGATACTATCAACCCTATTTTGTATTTTGTGCATACACTATCGACTGTATCAACATGGTACCATTGTTTAAAGTTGGAATTAACCTTTATATGCTAGTAACTCACTCACACTTTCATTTATTATTTCTTGCATGCTTAAAATTTTTCACATAGTCTAATTAAGAAGGGTTTTTTTACCATTTAGATTTACTATTTTATATTTTATGGACACAAGACCAAATCACAAAATTTTAAACAATCACTTTAACAATTGTGTACACAAGGCTAACCTACTTGGATTTCATCACCAAATGGGAAGATAACTTAGTTTTATGGCCAAGTATAAATATGTGGTTAATTTTATTTATTGGATATGCACCTGACACCCTTATCTCTATGGTGTGTGAAGTGAGGGGGTAGGCCATAATACTAAGCTTGTACCATTACCAATATGAATCCCTTTCAACCAAAACATCTTGAAATTATCCTTAGATTGCTTTCTAGTTCCTTGCTTATAGATAACTTCCCATAAAATTCAAAATTATATTATAATAATCTAAAAAACCTTTAGGTTAACCATCTAGTTAGCTTTTACTTTTCAAGTTGATTGCTTGCTCTTTGCTCAATTGTGTGTTGTTTTGTAAAAACTTGCATTGGTCATTATTAGTGCAAGGTTTTGTGCTATGTGTGTCAATTAGATCACCCTCATTGATATAATTGATTATTTTTTTCCCTTTAGTTCTTAATTTTTACTTACAAAATTATTCTAATCTTAGTGCATGGTCATTTCAATTGACATAGTCTATTATAGGCTATTTCATTTTACCTATCTGATGTACTTGGTCAACCCAGTCAACCCTATACACTTTTATAGCCTTTTTTTTCTATGTTAAGTCAAACCATTTGACCTTGTACTATTTTCAAGCCCTATTATTTGTACTAGATTGACCTAATCAATCCTCTACTATTTTCTAACTTCCCTATTTTTTGATCCAGTTCACTATCTTTCCTTGTTGTCATTCTATTTATTTTTTTCTAATCATAATGAAGTCTCATATTAGAATATTCTTAGATATATTGAATCCATTTAGATACTATATGGGATGTTCATTTCTCCCTCTCTTTTCTTCCCAAGAGTACCATCACTCTTTGGGCACCCCTTCCCCTCCTTCATCTATCACTTGTAACTTGGTACAAATCACACCTCAAGATGAATTTGATGGATCTAATCCTTTCTATACCTACCATGATGATTCTCATATTAAAAATTTTCAAATTAGTGTGGGATAAATTGACACAAATTTAATCAATAATCCCACTAATAATCCATGTTTTAATAACCCTCCCCCCTAACACCAATTCAGTGAGTGCTCCTACCAACATGAACCCACCTCCTAATACAACTCAACTTATTGACCAAATTATTCAACAAATGAACATAATGAAAAAATATAACCCCAATAAAATGATTCAACTTCAATAACATTTAAATAATATGGCTAATCAATCTTCAACTATCCATCCTCAAGCTAATCCCAATTACATTCCTCCACCTCTTAGAGATGCCTCAATCAATGTTATTCCTCAACCAATAATGAATAACAAGATGCTTCAAACCATTCAAAATGAGATTTTATCTCCCTTCATTATTTCCATTGATATTGGTAACATATCTCTAACTATCAAATATGACAGGACTAAAGATCTTGCCTCATTATTTAAAGACTTTGGCAACCTTTAAAAAGAGTAAATCCAAAGTAATACCTTCACCACAACTAAAATCTTAGTCAAAACCTTCAATGGTGATGTAGTAATGGTAAAACCAATTGCCTCAACATTATGTTTAGAAACTTGAAGATTTGTTTAATCCCTTAGTTAAAGATTTTCAACACATTGATCTTCCTAAAAATTGTCTTGGCCACTTCATCAATGCTAAGCAATCTCCCACTAAATCAGCTCATGACTTTATTAAAAGATGAAAATAATTAGATTGCAAATCCAACCATAACATAACTGATGATAAGTTATTTAAATTATTTATAAATACTTTGATTCCTTCTCTTTAATGTAAGGTTTGACCCTTTACTCCACAAACACTTAATGAAGCTCTTGACCAAGTTAAACATTAATACTTTCTCATGAAGCAATTCAAACCTAATCCTAAACTTTTAAAAGGATTTTTTCTAACATATACCAATGCTATCACTAGTAATAATCTATAAACCAAGCTTAGAGTTTCCAAATCTATCTTCACCTTCTCACACACCTCTCTCAGTTTAATAAATAAAATAATTTTTAACACCCTCTAAACCTTTCATTTATCCTAATAATCCTCCCAAGTGGTATGACCCTATTCTATTCTGTTGGTTCCATGACAACATTGGTCATTACCATGAATCTTGTAGAGGGATCACTAAATTTTTTGTCTCCTATATGTTTGGTGATTCATTTAATAACGAAGTCATGATCAACCTTTTTCATCAAGAGTAAACCATTGCTTCTCAAAAGTGACAAGCTTCCAAAGATTTTACCTCAAATAATCAAAAATGTTTTTTCTACAACCAATAATCAATAAAACACTAAGGTTTTTTGTGCCATTGATGTTGATTATGACCAATATTACAATAATTCTCATTATATTAACATTACTAAGGTCAATTATCATTGTAAGATATCTCACAAAGATCCCATTACCAAACCTAAGAAGCCATCTTTAGAAGAAAAAATAGTCAAAGATAATACCACAAATAATATTGCTTTAGAAGCACATGAGGAACCACCTCTTCCTTCTGATCCTTCAACTACATCTATTTATTCTAAATCTACTTTACCTCTTAAAATGTATGTTGGTTCTTATAAATCTTATTAGAACTTTATTAAGGAACTAAAATCTATGCCTTATAAGATTCCACTTATAGATTTGGTTCATACTTTTCCCTATTTTTTTCACTTGGATTTTCACCCTTTGAGTAGATGTCTCAGCTCTCCTCATCCAAGTGGCACAATTGAGACACCTCTAGGCTTATGGGAAGCCTAATAATGAGGTGAATCTTTAGGTAGGGCTAGATCCCTTGATGTACCACTTTGTATCACTACTAAACCTAAACTTTGGGGAGAAAAGGGAGAGATAAAATTGAAATAAAACTATCCTAAGGGAGGTGATACACCAAATTGATTGATGACTACCAACTAGTTGCATGTTACACATGAAACTAAGAGTCTAACTAAAGATACACTTATTCAATATGCATCATCTCACATCAATGTTACATTATGAGGTTGTGGATTAATTCTTAGGATAGGATGAATATACAAGAGGCCTTGAATGGAACTAGTGTATATACTAACTCACTCAACCTTGACACTTATTAAAACACTTCACATGCCCTATAAGAAAAATCTTTCCAACTATAAATAGGATGAAAGAATGAAACAACATGTTAAGGAAACAAGAGTTATCACTTAAGAAAAATAAATCATTAAAGTAGATATTAATAGTCATGAATAGGTAAAAATAAGTAATCTTATTGATCAAATGCTATGAAAATGAGCAGGGCTTTGCCATATTTAGGTGGAGCATAAGTTATAATGGCCAAAATTTTTAGTTATTATAAAACTTTAGAGGAGAGAGAGAGAGAGAGAGAGAGAGAGAGAGAGAGAGAGAGAGAGAGAGAGAGAGAGAGAGAGAGAGAGAGAGAGAGAGAGAGAGAGAGAGAGAGAGAGAGAGAGAGAGAGAGAGAGAGAAGTCAAAGGGTCACAAGGAAAATTTTAAAGATAATATAATTAGTTAATTATGCATTCAAATAGGATATGGGATGAACCATGTAATGTCAGAAGAGACAAGTGGCCATACAAGGCATGAAATTGATGAAAAGTGGCATGAATGTTCTCATTTTGGCTTTAAAAATTACCTTCATGATTTGGAACTATTTAAAATTTATAAAAATGATTAATGATAGATATGATGATTTTAATGAATGGTAATTCATGCCTTTCCATGCATTTGTTGCAGCCTTGGTCATCTAGAATCATCTAGGAATGAGTTATTATCATTTATAGTCCAAAAAACTCTTCTTTCATGCACCCTACACACTTGGCCTCCAAAAAGGAATAAATTTTCCATAAAAATTAACGTGATGTATTTTATTACACCTTTAAATACCCTCCATGTCCTTAGAGTCATTAGTCACACCTTAAAATTAGTTCATTAAAGTTTTACATCCTTATCACTAGCTTGGTCACTATGCCAGTTTTGACTAGCTGAGATGAAGTAGCTATTTGAGGAATTTAGAAGTTATTAAAAGGAATAAAATTGAAATTAATATTTATCTCAAATCCTTATATTCACTTCCATTTGATTTACATCTCTTGAAACCTCCTACAACCTACATAATGCACAAAAATGTCAAGAAAATCCTATTTTGTACTCCATCTATATAGCTATATACAATTAATCCTAATCAGGAGTATATTGAGATAGTTTTATACAATTTTAAATAATCATCCTAGGAAAACTATTGCATTAAATTAGCTTTCTAACCTCATTTCTCCAAACTGGTCATTAGTAAGGGTTTGTAATAGTTTTAGCTTATTTTGACCTCTTAAGATTCATTCATAAAGATGAGACATTAAAGTTGAAAAAAAATCCATAATAAGGTTTTTTAGGACATATTATAACTATTATAAACTTATTTTTCCCTTATGCAAAGCATCAAAAGAGGTGTGAGTTTTCAAACCTCTCCTATCGAGCTTGTTTTCACATTTTGCACAAGTATGAGTTGTCTTTGGGCAAAAAATGGATTCCCATAAAACTTATCTACCTTTCACCAATTATATCACCTCTATCTTTCCCCCATGAACATTTAAAAATGCACTATAATTCTTTGATAAGATTAGAAAATAAGTTGGCCCCTCATTTGGATTCTAGGCCTAATCATGCTTAGTAGTCTTGTCCACACCTTAAAGTCCAAAATGAGGTTTTTGATGGTTTTCATTGAATATAATATATTATAAACATATTTTATAATCATATAAACATGATATAACAAGGTATAAATCATTCCTATGGCTAAAAGTGGCATTGGTCTCTGATTTAGTCTCTAGGCCTAACCCCACCCAATTAGGCTTGACTGCAACCTTAAGAGTATAGGGTACCCTATTGAATTACATACTTCTGTGAATTTTATAAAATGTTTACATAAACATTATACATCATCCTACCCCTCCTTTAAAGGTTAAAACATCTCCTTATTCATCCTTTTTTCTCCATTCCTCAAGACTACAAGCTCATGCACCTAGGGAAACACCCTCTATCTGATACAAAACAAAGGTAAATTCCCCTATTATCTAAAAAATGAACATTTGAGGGTCTTATTCAAAATTTTAGTGCTTTTTCAAAAAAATATATCACTTGGTCATCTCATACAACCATCAAAAAGTTCAAAAACCAAAATAGGCTATTACGCAAAGGCACTATGAGTAGGCCTCTTATTATGGACTGTGTTTTGTACTTGAAAGTGTATTTCATTTTCTCATTATGTATCATGATATATACATAAGACTATCATGATAATATTTTGAGGTATTCCCATCTCCATTTATTTCTCCAATCTTCCATATTTTCCTTACACTCTTGCCTAACCTAGACTAAGTGTACTTTCACCTCCCAAAGGCATTTAAATTGAAAGTTCTCCTATTGTTTGTATCGACTACAAACATGAAGACTAGTTTTATGTGCCTATAATAGTGAAAAAGGAAAGGTATTTAACTTGGAAGTTCTCAAATTATTTGTATTGACTACAAACATGAAGACTGGTTCTATGTGGCTATAACAATGAAAAAGGATAAAAATGGTTTTTAGCCTTTTTTATCACTTTCAAATCATGTTAAGCACTAAGATGGATCTAAGGAAGCTGAAGAGTCATTATATGACCTTATCCCACATGGCACACTTCCCCATGGGTCATACAAGTGCCAAACTCTTTTATTTTCCAAAGAAAATTACTCTTTATTCTAAATCCCCTACCACTTTTAGTTAAAAATAGCTAATTCAGACATAATAAGACACATGTCATGTGACATAACCTTTTTACACCTTCACATTTCCCTATGAGGTCATACAACTCATTTAATGCCCACTTATGACCCCTAAAATGACTCAAAATGATAAATGGAATAAAAAAATAATTTACCAAGGTTAATATGACATGGAATAACATCAAAATACATAATACATCCTATTTCATAATATTGTGTCCAAAAAAAAACTAAAACTCAATTTTTTACCTATAAATGCCATAATTTGACATGTAGGGTCAAATTTGGTCAACATTATCATCATAATTTCCTTATGCAACAACTCCAATAAATTGAAGAGTCATCCTATATTGATGAAGAACCATCTTATATTGAATCTCAACCTTCCAATATCAATACCATTAAAACTATGTGTTCTTTCAATTCTTTTATTGAATTTCTTGAAGAAGACTTGATTAATGATGAAATTCTTTTTCATGTTGGTGATCCACCATTTTTCATTAAAATATCTATTAATACAACCCTTATCGGTAAATGTATATTTGATGATGTCTATGGTATTAATGTGACATATTTGTATCTCATACAATAACTTGGTTATAACAAAGGTCATCTTAAGCAAATTCATCTTACCTATCATGGTTTTGATAAGACAAATAAAAATCCACTTGGTTGCATTTGGCTTCCATTAACCATCAGACCTAAAATAGGTCAAACCAAGCTTATGGTCCTTGATTTACCTTTATTATATAACAAACCCTCCTTGATTTACCTTTATTATATAACATACTCCTTGGTCACCCATGGACTCATAGAATGAGGGCTATTACTTCTTTCAAAAGCCAATGCATTAAATTCTTACACAATGGAAAATTATACAAGCATGAAGTTGATCCTAACCCATGGAGTATTCATCTTCCTAATCAAAAATATCAATATCATATTCCTACCATTCTTAAGATCAATAGTGCTCCTTTACCTGAGTGCATCAACATGAATCCTTGTTTACAAGTTGCTCTTATGGATTTTGATGATGATGAACCTAATGATTTACAACATATTTACAATACTACCAAGCTACCACCATATATTTTACAGTGGCTTCTTCCTTGTTTATTACCAAGATACCATACTATTCTTCTTATTGATGAGATTACCATCTTGGAGTGGCCAAATTATTTCAAGATCCTCTCACCATGTCTCCTCATACATTTAGTAATATCATTATTTCACCTTTTGAAAATCCATTGACTCTCAAGCATGTACAATTTCTCCAACATATGATGATAATTAAATAATGGTCCAAGGTCAATCTGGATACATTGATGTCCAAAATTATCAAAAAACCTTATCCCAAATTCATGATTTTATTTGGGATGTGCATACCATTTCCATAGATTGTGACTTAGATCTCAAGGGTCATGTGCCTCCTACTAATTCTCCACTTCTTGATACCCTTTGGGTGGTAGAGAAAATTATACCTTCTAAATCTCTAAAAATTCCAACATCTCCTTTACCACCTATTAATCCAATGATTACATATAATTCTTCCACTATCACTGAACCCACTTACACTCCAATCCCTTCTAATCCATCTAATTCTACTACTCCCAAGATTACACTAGATTCTAAGGCAACTGATGTCCATTAGATGCATTCTAAGTATGATCACCATGGTAATCAAATTTTAGATCTCAAATTAGATGTTGAGTATTATGGTCTTCTTCCTACCTTGCCTAGTGACAAATCTATTCTTGAAATACTTCATGCCTAAGAACCTCAAATTCCTTGACAACATCATAAACTTGGGAATTTTGAAACTAAAACCCTTTTTTTCAACAACTTCATTGCTAACATTAATCTCAAAGAAAATCCAATCTCTTATTTACCTAATGTACCATATCAATTTTAAGACAACAATACCTTGCTTATCAAATAAACCACTTGCATTGAATATGGTACTCCATATTGTCCTCAACTAATTACTATCTTCCATGAACTCTCACCTACCAAACATATTAATTTCAGCTTATTATTTGATAAATATCATGAGGTTTTCACTTCGTACTATGAGGACATTCCTTGTATTGGCCCTAGCATTATGGTGCATAATATCATTACTTATCCTGATGCCAAGCCTATGCATCAAAGGAAATTTCCACTTGATATTTCCACCTTATGTCATAAGGAAATTCTAAAATTACTCGATGATAAATTTATCAAATAAATGGATTATTTCAAATGGGTTTATAACATTATCCCCATTCATAAAAAGTTCACTATGGTCATTACATTTTTATTGATTTCCACAATCTCAACCTTATTTATCCTAAAGATAGTTTATCTTTACCTTCAATAGATGCCATCATCGATTCCATAGATAGTTACGAAATGTTATCTCTTATGGATGGATTCTCAAGATAAAATCAAATTCACATTGCCCTAGAGGAACAACATAATACCACTTTCACCATGAAATGGGGAATTTTTATTGGCCATTGTAGTGAACATGTTATAGCCTACAAAAGCCTATTTATGGGATAATTTTGTCCTAATCTTGAAAAATATATGATTGAATTAACTAAAAAATCTACTTCTTGCCAACTTCATAATGATCTAATTAATTCACCTCTAGCCAAGATTCAAACTATAGAATCTCTTTGGTGATTTTCCACATGGGGATTTGATCTCATTGGCAAATTACCTCACTCCCATTATGGGCATGTTTTTATCATCACTGCTACCAAATATTTTACCAAATGGGTTGAAGCCATGCCTCTTATTATTTTCACCAGTCCTACCATTTATAAATTTATTTTTAATCAAATCATTTTTCACTTTGGTGTTCCATACACCATCATTTTTGATAATGGTGGTAATTTCAAAAATAAACATGTTAAATATGTTTATGTTAAATTCAAGATCAATCATAAATTTTCCACACCTTATCATCTACAATGCAATGGTCAAGCTAAGGCTACTAATAAAATTCTCAACAAAATTATCTAAAAGATGATTGATGATACCTACATGGATTGGCATCTTCATCTTTACCCTGATCTTTGGGCCTATTAGACTAGCATACATACTACCACTTAGGCAATGCCATTCTCTCTAGTTTATGGTTGTAAATCAGTTATTATCTTATAATTTTAGTTTCCCTCTCTTCATATATATCTTCATGGTATCATTCCTAACGAATAATTTCATGAATATCACCTTCATTATTTTCATCTCTTTGATGAAAACCATCTTTTTACTTTTTAACATAATCACCAATAGAAGGCTTGTATTACCAAACAACATAAAAAAAATGTCAAAGTTCTCACCTTTAATGCTGGCGATCTTGTCCTTAAATTAGACTACACCTATGACAAATAAGTTAAGTATGCCAAAAAATGGTGGGTCCCTATTTATTTAAATATATTCTTGGTCCAAGAACCTATCACCTTTAAACCAATTAAGTTCATATTTTAAAAGAGCCTACCAACACGTAATTCCTTAAAAAGTACTTTGCCTAAAACATTTCCTTCTTTTCATGTTTTTTATCTACATCTATCTAATACTTTTTATATGTTACTTACATGGATATCTCCCTCTATTGTAGTTAACTATTTTCACAAACTATTAGTCCTTCCTTTTTGGTCTTTTGGTTTCCCCTTTCCACTCATGAGTTTCATTGTAAAAGCATGGATAAGACCTAGTCTTATTCATGATATATCATAGTCTTCTTTATTTTCATACTCTTTTTATACACTTTGTGGCATCCCTTGGATTTATATTTTGAGAGTTTCATTGTAAGACTATGGATAGGACATGGCCTTCCTCACAAAATTCCATATTTCTTATCCCATTTATTTTTCACATGATTGTTTTTGGCACCCTCATGGGTTAATCTTTTATGAGTTGTAGTGTAAGACCATGGATAGGACCTAGCCTTCCTCATAAAATTACCATCATGTTACTCCTTTTTTAAATGTGTTTTTGATCCTTATTCTTAGCTTTATCTCTTACCTCTTTTGATAGATGGAATTTGCACAACAATCTATGTTAGCATGTTTTCATCCCATTCTCTAATTCTCATGATAATGAATCACTCTTTACTATCATTATATCCCTTTTTCACCCTTTATCACATTTGTTAAAATTTGAAGTAATTAAATTTGTTCCATGTGTCATTCCTCTTGAATTCCTTTCCTTTCACTCCTCATTAGATAAAACAAGGTCAAAGTCAAGATATCACTTTTATTTCACCTAGATTTACTAGGCTCTTAGACCCCATGCTCTTTGAATTTATCTCTCTTAAAAACTAAATCCCACCTTATGCTCTTTTAATTTATCTCTATTAGAAACCAAATCCCAATTATTCAAATGAAATTCATCTTCATCACCCATGTTTGGTTTTCCAAATCTATATGGAGGAGGAATAGAAAAAACTATAAAAAAAGCTAAAATCCAAATAATTTGAAATAAAAGGCATACAAGGCAACATATAAATCTCAAAAATCAAATTCACACAAAAAAACATTTTTATAAACACACCTCCTATATCCACTTGAAGCTCAAACTCCGTAGTTGGCATCACATAGAAATAAGGTCAATTGGGGTGTGGTAGGCTAGTAGATTGGAATAGAAGAATTCAAAAAAACTATGGTGATACCTACTTTCTCACTCAAGTACCTAATATTCATAGTATAACAATAGATATATAATGGGTCCTAAGGAATAGAGAACACAATGTGGGAAGGTAGGTCTATTTTACTTTTCATTCATATAGGCTTCATGGGATGATCTATATACTACATTTGTTGACCTAATACTTGTGTGGCTAAGATAAGTTCTTCAAAGTCCTTAAGGTTGAAAGTCCTCTTGTTTTAAAAAACCTAATTTGAGTGTCTTAACTTTGATAAAGAGTTCCTCTACCTTGGTTTTTCATTCATTCTCTACTCCACCTATTTCATTTCCCCCTTTGATAGGCAAATTGTGATTCCAAATCTATTTTCCCTTCTTCTATATTCTATTTTTCTTCACATCTTAGAGACATTCTAGCATTACTTTTTTTCAATTTTATCTATCCTTAGAGTGAAACAACATGTTTAAGCAACTATGGATTACTTTATTTACACCATAAAATTACATTCCTACATTTTCTTCCTTTTACCACCTATCATTTGATTTACTATCCTATTGTTACAAACACCTAAGTTCATACCCTTTTTTTCAATGTTGAGTGAGGTTGCCTTGTTACTTCTCACTTGAAAATGTTGTTTCCCCTTTTTATGCACCCTTTTACCATTGTTGAATGAGATAAGGATTGTTACTACTCACTCATCAATGTTGTTTTACCATTTTGATTCTACTTTTACATTCAATATTTTTATTACCATCCTTTTTAACATGTATCCTTTGTTTGACTTGATGAATTGCCTTTCTTAATTGAGGTTTACTTGTTTGAGTTTTTCGGTCTTTAATATCCTTGGATTTTTCAATTACCCAATTTACTCTTGTTTTGACTTGGTCATTTGGTCTAACATAACACTTGTCACCATAGCCTACCAAATTCTAAAGTACATCCTATCCACATAAGCATCGATTATCTTAGCTTTCTTCAATTCATTTTTTTTTACTCTTTAGTTTTGTATTCTTGGGTTTCTTAAAAGTAGTCTCTACACCCTACACAATCAAAAATAAATACAAAATATATAACCATCTAGAGATAAGGGTAAACCAAGATATGTATCACATTTAATTTTTAGTTATTTCCTTTTTCGTCATTTACTTTCTGTTATTTTATGCTTTAAATTACTGCAACTTATTTTTAGCATCAAAATTATATCTTCTTATGTTCTTTCCTTAAGAACCATCCCCTATTACACCTTAGTGAAATGTGATGATATTTGAGCTTGGCATATGTATACACATAATATTCTTAACTTTTATGAAATACCAATGCTTTACATCTTGTAGAAACCCATCGAGAATCAATCTCTCTAAGTGCACATCTTAAAGGGTACACTGAGAAAGTGGTGGGTAGATCATTAGTGATTCATAAGATTTTTTTCCTTATTCCCATTTATTACCAATCTAACCAACTCCTAAAATCCATTCCCTATGCTATTACTCATCCCTTACACACTCTAATATTTTTCCTCTTTCTATCCTTCTTTTCATCACCTAAATCCCTTTTTATCAATTGAATGTATCAGGTCAACTAAATCGATCATGTATAGTTTTGGGGTATTTTGCACTTAGGAGCTAGTTGAAATTTGGCTAACATAACTCATAACCTGGTAAATTATTGTCCAAAATTGTACTGGGTCAACCTTATCGATCAATTTTTTTTGAAATGTTTAGGGAAATATCCACCTATAAATACAAGATCATTTGATCATTATTACAATATGAATCAAGAGTTATTATTTTCTCATGCTTCTTAACAATCTACTTTTCCACCATTCTACTTGAGGAGTCTTAGCTTAGGGTTTCTACTTGGAAAATATAGTCTTGTGGATAAGTCTTGGATGTTTTTGACTTTCTTAGTAATCCTTACAAACCACAACAACCTCTTTTAAAGCCCCATTATCCAAGGGAGAGATTGAGTCTCGATGGGTTCACATTTAGGTAAGTATTATTTAACTTTGTTTCTCTCTTTTAGTAGATATAAGTAGCATAAGTATTAGCTTAAAATAATATTACTCTTCATATTCCATGTATTAGGGTCTTACTCATACTTAGCTTAATTGAGATTCTCTTATATATGTTTTGATTAGTTACTAACCCCTCATGTTGTGCCACAAGATTTGGTAAGCATTAGATTAGATTTACTTTTATTATTATTAGATTAGGTGAAATATCAAAACCTAAGACCCCCTTAGGGTTATTATGTGATTATTTTAGACTGGAGGCTTTGGAACCCTCCTTAACATGGTGTATTATGATAAATGATCCCCTAATTAGGTTTAATGGATCCTTATATTTTTCATTCTCCTATTTAACAAATGTATTCCCAATTAGAAGTGTAAGTATGTTTATCTTCTCTAAGATAGGATTGATTTATAGACATGTTACATTTTTGATTGCATACAAAAGCCACTCTCATTCATTTATCTAGTAGATGGAAAATTCATGTAATTCTCATGAAAAAAATAAAAAAAATTGTTCAAATCAAGGTCATTGATCCATATTCTACCCTACTTCTACATATACCCATCTATAACAACCTAGAACTCAAATTTTCAAGTTTTTATTCTTAATACACTCTCTAATAATTCAAACTAGAATTCATATTGGCATTCACTTGTAATTACACCAGTACTTTGATTGGGAGAACTACATTGGGCTTGATCTCCTTCCAAGGTATTATAATGTTGGCAAAACTCAACACATGGGGTGTTGAGGTCATGTCCAGCCTACCCTATAGCTATACCCAACATGCCCCCATTCTTTTTTTAGAATACGGATCCACTATTTCTAAAGAGGTCTAAGCATATCTTGAAATTCTTATAAAATCAATATTTTATGTACTTTACTAACTTTTATATTCAAAAAACCTATGAACATGATTTATTTTTTAGACTAACCTACTAATGTTCTTTGAAATTTGTGTATATATAGGTCTCAACTCATTTAGGTCTTTAGTGAACCTATTTGTAATTATGCTTAGTGCGATTTGGTCTTCATAACTTTTGTTTAGAATCCTATCTTTAACATTTTCATCACTTCCCACCTATATGGACCTTTGCATGAATTTATTATTTATATTTTTGGTTTGCAAACAGTGTTCAAGATAATTGTTTAGAGTTTCTATTTTCAGATTGGGCCTCTACAAATCTATTCACCATATATTAAAGACTTTTCCATTTAGTCTTTGGGACTTGATCTTCAAGAACTAGGTTTTTGTAAGTTTTACACTTCAACTCATCTTGGTATTCAAATGATTTGTTCAACAAGACCCTTTGGAAAAATTACTTGACATAAAACTATTCTTTGGTGAAAGTGTTTAGAATAATTGTTTAACAAGTTTTTTTGGATCATCTAGGTCTTCAAAGATTTTGTTTAGATAAATTATTTGGTGGAAACATTTAATGTTTTTTTATTAAGAGTATTTATTCATAAAAAGTGTTTGAATCATCAAGGTCTTTAGATAAAAATTTATGGGATTTTGTTTAGAACATTTTAGTCTTTGGAAAAATCATTTATAAATTTTGTTTGAGAGATTCATTCACATGACAAACATTATTTTAATGTTATATCTCGAATCCTGACTCCTGAATATGAAGAGACCCTATGGCATGGTAAACTAAAAAACATGAATTAATGAAATAACACTTAGAAAAAGACAATGATGTGACACTCATATTAATCATCAACAATGCTTACATTGCATACCTACCAAATGAAATGGTAAAGTTAGAATTACAAAACAAATCAAAGTTATAGACATTGGAAATTAATGGTGTATGAACTATAAATAAATGTTAAATATATATCAAAGCATTGTGAATGAATGATGTGCTCACTAATATCAAGCTAGCTTATAACTTAATTACTTCCCTACTATCAATCCCTAGCTACCAACATTTCAAGTATATAGTATACATAAGAGAGATAAGCTATTAATTTAAAAACTAGATCGATATCAACATAGTCAAATAATAATGGTATCTTCATCTAAATAATTTCTAGTAATCCTTCCCATATTAAGGTTTTATATCAAGGATTTGACTAAATATAAGTACACATTCATTGAGCCCATAATATTCAACAATGACTATAATAATTATTCAGCACTATGGGATGAGGTACACCAAGTTAACATGCATACCCACAAAGAAAATTTGACTCCATATCAATATAAATTATATACAAAATTCATCCCCTTAAAATGTTGAGAGATATACTTTACAATAGCTAACCTGAGATCATGCCATACATCAACCTCCTATGAGACTTATTCTTCACTAAGAAGGTGATCGAAGGAGTATTCCTACACCATTTGAAACATAAGACATTCATGGTTGTATCTTAGGTGATGTGTTTCAAAGGTATCTACACTCCCCATTATAGATGATACATATGATTTACATAGGGTAGTCACATGGAATAAAGATAAATCTATTGAGAAAATACTAAGTAGTTGGATGGTCCTTGAGGAGACCATTAATTTAAAAGATAAGAATTGAGTGTCAGTAACCAAATTCAAAATGATAATACAAATTAGGATGGACCTATTGAATAGGTTATTTAGTTATCTAAGAATTGAAATCATCTACCATGAGTGGATTATGTTACTTTAATTACTAATGACCTTAGAGTTGACATTCACTCTAGGTGAAGTATTCAGTGCAAGGCTATAGGAGTAAATATTACACAAACATAAGAGGCCCTAAGGAGGCCATTTATAAATGATGTCTTACCTTCTTGAAACTATGATCAACATAATTTATGTTCATAACAGGTCACCTAGAGCCCATCTATATATTTTATCAATAATTTTATATGTGATTCCTATTCTTTTATGCATATATATGCATACATTAAGAACATTGTGTGCATTGTAGAAGATGTCTACCCCCAGGTATGAATATCCATTCATGAGTCCCCTTTACCTAGGATATCCAAAAATATTGAGTATGAACTTTTGATTAGGGGATATTACTATTTGTACCCATATTACACTATTATTATGGTTATAGGCCATAAGGTAGCACCCTTATGCCTCCCTAAGTATGTGCCCAACAAAATAGAAAAGTAAGAAATTGCCTACCAATTATGGTGGGGAATAGATGAGGATATGTATAAGAGAAAGAAGAGTTATTTTCATGGATCCCACGTCATGATTAGGATAATGTGATATGTAAATCTCAAACATTTCTATGAACCTAGTAGGTATAGAGATTATTACTCACTAGCTACACTACCACATAGAGATTGACGCCCACATGGCCAAGTATATAAACACATCAAGGGCCTTAGTATTACATATTAATATGAACCATATGATCATGATTTATTATTTCTCAATGCTAAGGATGATTCTGAAGTCAATTAATATTCACAAATAGTCAATCTGTCAAAAGACCTCTTGAAAATCATTCAAGAGCAACCTTCTATCTCAATTGAAAATGCACAAACTATACTCCCACCAACTAAAGGATGGGATACATCATATTTTTAGGTTAATAGGCCCTATTATTCATCATAAGATCAAGGGAAACATTTATAGACACCCCTTATGGCACTCAAAACTATAAATGAGCCAAGGTGCCTAATCCTTCACTTAGGGTAGAATAAGATGACCACATTTATCTTGAATCTTTAGGTTCTAAGGGACCTACCTAGCCAAGTGATATATAAATCATAGAGGATATTTTTGTGGTTACATAAAACACACCCAGCCAAGAGGAACCTTCCATAATTAGTAAAATAACTATTTATTATAAGAGAATGTCAAGGGCTCGCCCTCCTCCATAGAGTCTAGTTATTGAGGCACCATCAATATAAGGGCCATCATAAGAGGTAGATGGAGGTGAATCTATGAATAGTGAGGTATATAATCAAATAATTAAGATAATAAGCCTTTAGGACTTGAAGGTAAAAGATTCATTACATGAAGAACCATTAGGTGAGAAATAAACCCCTTTAGTTTCTACCACCATTATTATGTTTTGTGTTTCTTCTTTTGTTGTTAGTACATTTGATTCTATGTCCCTCAGTCCTAATGGTCCTTATCCCCTTTTGGTACCCAAGGTGGAGATTTTTTCTAACTAACCGAGTGCCCAACCAACTCTATATGTTCTGAAGGTAGAGTATACTTTCTATATCCCTATTGTTCCTACTCCCCATTTAGTACCTCTCGAATTATATCATCTGTATCCATTCCTATTTTTACACTATGGTTCCTTCTGATGCTATCCCTAACTACCCAAAAGATGAAGATAAAGGAAACCAAGAAGGATAAGGGAGTAGTAACAAGCCCTCAAATCCATATTTCATCCACTCAAATGGATTTACCAGTGCTTCCCCTAGTTCCTCTTAGGATACTACTATGATAATAACAAATAAGGTTGAGAAGAAGAATCTAGTCTATCCAGTCCACCCACTACCTCAATATGGCAGAGTAGACTGGTCTAAAATAAATTTGCCTTCTCTTTTTGATATTTTAATTTAATAAACTCTAAATTAAACCCCATGATATTTTTTGGGTGATATTATATCTTAATACACTCAACCCATATATATATATATATATAACCTAGCTAGTCTTCCCATAATGGGAAATAGATATGTAGTCAAAGGCTTCTCAAAGTCCTAATATTGTAATTATGGAGTATGCCACTATAAGATCCATATTTGAAAGACATACAAGGAGTGTGAAAAGTGTAAGGATGAGGAAAATAGAAGATGAGACCAAAAGAGGGGTCATATTAGAAGAAAGACAAAAGGTGTTTACCTTGTCTAAAAGTAAGAGTAGGAAATTAGGGTGATCCCAATACATAAAGGATTTCAAATCCTATTTTTAAATTCATAAGGATGCTCTATTTTAGATACATGAAGGAATGAAAATGACAAAAAAGAAGATGGAGTAATAACTAGAACAAATAAGGTAACAACAATAAACTATGCATGTTTCCATATAGATAGAGACAAATATGAAAAGAGTACCATCAAGATTTTACATTATCCTAGAATCTATTGTTGTAATGAGGGTGGAATTGGCACTTCATATAGTTTAGACCACAATTTTTTTAATTCTTTAAAACATGATGAAAGTAGGTTGAAATTTATTATTCTTAATACAACTAATAAGGCTTATGCCCACCTTAATTTGATGGCACGATTAGAGGCTACGAATTTCCCCAATTTGTTAGTCATCAAGACATAGGAGGCCATAAAATGTATCACAATAGCTAATGTAGTAATGCCTAAATAAGTAGAGCATGAAACTCTTACTTTTTAAATTTTGGATGCACTAAAGCTATCATAGGTTAGGGATTCCATGGTAGACTCATTTGAAAGGCCAACTTTGATCAGCTCTTCCAATAATAATTAACAAGCTTTAAGAATAACTTACAAGGAATGACATTGGAAGAAATAGAATCCAAGCTAAATTTTGGGATAATAAATGTCACAGAGGTAGAGATATTTATAATTAATTTTATAAATATAGAGGCTGATAATGCAAGGCTTATTGAACATGTTAACAAGGTGCATAAACCTCCATTCCATAATATGGAAATTATTAGGTACTAGTATACAATTAGTGATAAATAATTTGAAGTGTTGAAAGTAAAAAATAAATCTGATGCTTTAACTTATAATTCACCACAAACTACAACTTTAATGCATCCAATAACCAAAAATGCCATGTAACCACCTAGTAAACCTTAGTTGAAGACTAATTTTATATGTAGGCATGCAGATAGTACTAATCCTTATACTTATAGTTTACTTGTACTTAGCACATAAAATTAAAATTTACCTAAACTATTTGTATCGATGCACATATTGTATTACATTATACATGCCAATTGATTTTGAATTAGTATTAATTAACTATGAGCATGAACACATGCAATGTTGATGATAAAAATATAACTGAGGTTCTAATTGCATAATGTAACTATGTGTTTGCATGGACTTCAAGGATGTGGCAAACCCTTTCCTAGTTTATATATTCATGTAATTACACATTCCAAAGGGTTGGAAGTTTTATCAATATAGAAGAAAATATTTTTGATTATCATGCAACAACATTGGTGTTCATTCCTTCTAAACGCTATGTTATTAAGATTTTGTTTTCTTGGTTGTATTAATTTAGCAATTTGAAGTGTTAAAAAACTATGGATAATTTTGGCTATTATCATTATTGTCTTCTAATATTAGATGTGCAGAAGTTATTGAATATTAGTAGATTTTATTTATTTTACATACTCAATTAAAATTATGTTAATATTTCAAAGTGTGTAGGAGTGTTTTCTTTCTGGTATAATCTTCTATGTGTGTGTGTCCAAACTTACTTAGACACCTTCTTATCCTGAGTTGTAATCTCCCAACTAAGGGTGTGTAATATCAACTCTAACAAGAACACCATTCAATTGAGACCACTAATTTTCATATATTATTCCCCTAAACTACATCATTGTGTTTTCTTGTGAGTGTGTAATAGTTATAAACATCAAGAATTAGTCCTAGAAACACTCATCCACAAAGCAACCAATCTCAAAAGTGACCCTTTGATACCATCAAACCTTATTTTCATTTCTAACCTTTTCTCCTTATAAAGTTTATTTGATGGAGATCTACCCACTCTAGAATAGATACGACCCATCCATCAAACTCACTTAGGTTTTGATTTATTTACTAAGATTCATTTCACCACAAGCAACCCCCATTAATAACATGTGTGTTATAATTATTATTCCAACACAAAGTTATTTAACCCATACATCCAACTCATTCCATGGAGTGGAGTTAATATCCATTGAGATCATAAAATGTTAGAGGATACCTCATTAAATTCAAAGATGTCTACAAGACCCACATCAAATATATATATATATATATATATATATATATATAACTAGAAGGAGGGCCATTTGTGTTCCATCCCTAATAATAGGTTATCCGCTATGTTTGATTTGCATTAGAGATACCTAAGAGAGTTATCAGGTTTAGGGACCAAACTGGTCTTTTATTTTCCCATTTATCATCACATCAAAGGCCTAGATCTATATCAATTGTTCCCAGTAGACTTAGGGTTAGAACACCATATAAAATAATAAATATCCATCCCATCAATCCTCTTATGGACCAAAAATAACCTTGATTTATTGGATCTAACATTGTCATCCTAGGAGATGTACATAATTTGCCTAGGAACCTAGGGAAGTATATGCCTTCTTTCTCCCCTTCAAGAGGAAGAACTACAAAGGAACAAATGAAGTCTTTCAAGGATTCCTTGATATTAATGATGAATATGTTGCATTCAATCTTTTTTGATTTACCTTACAAGATGCTTCCTATGATTGGTACTTCAACCTTCATGAGAACTCGATCACTTCCTAGAATGCATCTTAGAGAAAGTTTCTTGCTCAATTTTGACAAGTTACTAGCCCTAAACTAGTGTATCAACACTTCACCATCATGACGAGGGAGCCTAATCTTCCAATGTTGGCTTTCAATTTGAGGTTCTAGAAGATTTACAATTATCTTAACCTAGAATATAGAGTGGATGGAGTATTAACATTAGAGATGTATAAAAATGCCCTAGACCCAATCATTGTAGTGTTATTACAAAGAGATACTGCTACCACCACTTTGGATTTAACATATGAAGAGGCTATCAATATTGATATAAGTTGAATCTTCAAATACTAGGTACTCCCAACATAAATTCTAGTTTTCCAACCCTAAATCTAGTCCCTCATATTAATAAAAATGATCTTGATTTCAATCAGAATAAATTATATGCATTACCTCTTCTAATGCAATAAAAACTCAATAAAAACTATGGATACATGAATAAATTAGGTACATATGAATATTCATTAGCATGACCAACATTCAATGCCCTCTAATGTTGTAGTTTCATAGGGAGCTGATTCTACTAAAATAAAACTAAATTCCATACAAATAATGGTCTAGAAATTGAATAATGACTTTTTAAACATGCATATGAAGATGGGTAACACTATTGGCCAAAATAATAACTAGAAATTTGGGTCTGAAAGATATAATAGATCCTTTAATTGGTCTTTAAATAATTCAAAATATCAGCCCAACAAGTTTCCATAAATTAACATAGTAGCAATGACTCCACCCAATTGGTGTAGAGTCCATAATACATCACAACATGGTGAACTTGAATGTGTAGAATTATATGTATCATTTGAGATATTTTAAAGGGAGATGGTAAGGTAAGACTTTATTAATAATCCACCAAACCTCCACCCAAAATTTGGTTCTTTAAACACTATAATGGTATTTAAAATGCATGAGTCCTTATTCCTAAGATAAGACAATAATGCATCATAAGATAACTCTAATGAATTACATGATTATATCAATATTAAAAATTTAATTATAATTTTAGGAACCAATAGCCCTTAAAAACATCTATCCCTCCATATAATACTACCATTCCATTGAATCAAAGTGGGGGTAATAATCCATCTCCCCAAAATGGGAATGAATAAGACCAAAATAAAAAAGAAAAAATAAAAGGAGGGTATAAAATTATTGAATACATGAAGAATATTAAATCCAACATTACTCTTCATGAATTGGTTTAGATCACTGAATAAAAGGAGATCCTATGGAGGTCTATTACATGGAATACAACTATAAAAAAGACAAAGGCTACTCATACCAATGCCATATACAAAATCAAACCAAAATTTTCACCTTTTATACTGAATTTAAAAGAGTTTGGAAATAAAATCCATAATTTTTTAGTCAATTCTAGAGATTTAACCACGGTGATGTCAAATTCCATTTGCCAAAATCTTGGTTTGACTCCCAGCCCATCAAAGAGGATGGTTTCATAGCTAGATAAAATAGTGGTGCATGTAATAAGAGAACTAAATAATTTATGCATCTAAGTAATGTCCATGTCATGAGTATAAATGATAATTTACATACTTGTAGTGGATATTATAGAATCATACATACTCCTCATCAATCAAGGTTGGTCCAAGACATTGAATGGGTATGTAGTAATGGACTTATCCCACATTTGGTTACCATGGAGAGGTATTCCAAAATAGATTTGAATTGATCAAGAACTAAGAAAGAAGTACCCAATTATTGAATAAAATATAAATAATGAGTAAGTGATTTATAAATCTCCCATTATTAGGATCTATAACTTTCCTATAAATCATGAGGTGTATGAACTAAAAGTCTAGGGACCTTCCTAGTTATGAATTCTCCACTTTGATAGTGAAAGATCCAAGTAAGGATCAGGTGTTGGCATTGAATTAGTGGACCCACAAGGTAATAATAACTAATCATCATATATACTTCAATTCCCCTACACCAATAATAGATAAAAATATGAGGCACTATTTTTTAGATTATATTTTGCTCTAAAAAATAATGTCAAACAACTACTAATCTATGGAGATTTTGATCTAGTAGTCAATTAGGTTAATAATAAAATAATAGTGTAATCTATAATACCAAAAGAGGTTCAAACATAGAGCTTGGTATTTAATTGAGTCTTTTGAATACTTCAACATAGTGGTTATTCATAAAGAGCAGAATTAAGATGCAGATTTATTGGCTACTTTAGTTACCAATTTGGCACCTCTACAAGAATCCAACTTGTAAATATTATCCATTGAGATAGTACCTTGTCCATCTATTTGAGATAACATGGAAAATTTCTAAGTCTTTGATGATGACTAGTAGATCATGTAGTTCTTGACTAACTCAGGTTAATTTGGGTCTAAAATCATTGATGATAGGGAAATTAGTTACCTATGCTAAGAGGAATTGGGGGAAGGAGTCATTAAGATCAAGGAAAACTACCTCCTTTTGGGAATGGTTTCTTTGGAAATTAAATTTAGTTTGGATTCTCAAGCTCAGTAGCAAAGGCAACCAAAAGTAAATCAATTCAAATTCAAAAAGAAGAATATAGGAGATGAATATGACCTAATCTATGTTAACATTAGTCTTAGTTGCACTGTAGAGGTAAGAAAAAAGGTGAATAATCTACTAAACCAATATAAGGATGTGATTGCATGGACATAAAAATACTTGTATTTTTTTAACCCAAGATTCACCACCGATACAATCCCATTGAAGTTGGACCAAAAACTATTTAGGTAAAGACAAAGGCTAATAAATCCTATCTTGAAACCTCTTATGTAGAATGAAGTGGAAAAGTTGTTAAGTGTAAAAATAGTTTTCCCTATCTAACATTATACATGGGTGGCTAATTTAGCTCCAATTAGGAAGAAGAGTGTGGAAATTAGAGTCTATGCTAATTTTAAAAAATTGAATAAAATTTCTGGAAAAAATAATTATCTATTGTCTTCCCTAGATGAGGGCATTTAGATAGTAAATGGTTTAGGAATGATGTTTTGGCATGTTAATATCATTAATTTCAAAAGGGTACATCATGTAAAGTCATAATGGTAATTGATGTCAAAGGTTTGTTTGGTCAAGTATTTGAGCATGATAGTGGATATGAGTAGCCTATTGAGAGTGTTTTATCAGTTGGTAGCATGATGTTATCCAAGAGGATTAGTGATCAAGATTAATGTCAAAGGATGTCAAAGTTGTATCATGTCAAGATTGATTATGTGTGATATCAAGAAGTATATTGTGAAGATTTATGCCAAAGGTAACTAAAGATAAATGGTAGTATGTGATATGTCAAGGTACATGAGAGATAAGAGTTTTTAAAGATAACTACTATCTGCATCAGAAGCATAGTGTATGAAAAGGTATGTACAAGTCATTGATATAATTATTTTAAAAGGTATGTGTAGAGCAATGTATGTGCATAATATGGCATAGTCATGACATTAATATTTTTAGGGTGAGCCATGTGAAAAGATATAATTTGAAGGTAAGAGATAATTTTAAAGAAACTAATGTATTATGGTTGCATGAAAGTCAAGGTTTATGTCAAAGGTGTTCAGGTGCATGGAAGAGAGATGTCAAGTCATATGAAACTTGATCATGTGGTTTTAGGTTTGTATGAGGCTATGGAAGATTGTTGTCATAAAAATGAGAATTGTGTAGTGATATGAGTATGTTGTGATGTCTTACATATACATGTTTGATGTTTTTTTGAGGTCATGACATGGAAGGAACATGTCAATGTGTCAAGTACATTGGAAACTTGAGCCTAGTCATAGTATGGTGAAGGTATGAGTTGGTGGCATGATGAGGTGAGTTATCTCAATCATGTGAGAGGTTGTGAAGGTTGTGTGAGCATGATAATAAGGTATATAAGCATCCATGAGAGTCTCATGGTGAGTTTACAAGGGTAGGACCTGATAAGGCCACTAATTGCTTATTGTTATAGCCTCATCCATATTTAGTCTATGCCATTTTTCTATATAAATCCCATAACCATCTATCACTAATGAAAATGAATGAATGAAATTATGATTTTTTATATTCATTAATATATATGTGTTATGTTATGAATTATGGATGCTTTTCCTTGATTGAATTATATTAGTATGACTTTATCTAAAAAGAATTTGAAGATTAATATAAAGCTACATAATCTTGATACAATCATAGCTTCTCCAAGTTGCCATATCAACTATAGGCTTCACCTATAGGTTTCTTATAGCCACTATAGAGTGACCATAGAAACTATAGGCTTCACCTATAGGTTTCTTGTAGCTACTACAAAATACTTATAGCAACTAAAGGTTATACCTATAGGTTGCTTATAGCCACTGTAGGGTGCCTAAAGCTACCATGGGAAGTAGAGTCATTATTGAGGATACCATGTAGACACATCTAGTTGTCTTTAGAAACCAATAAATGATTGAGAAGAATCATAGTTATATGGATTCCCTACATTCAAAGATACATTAGATATGCTGTCAAAAATAGTAAAGACAAGGATAATGAGAAAAGACAAAAGGATATAAAACAACAAATTAGTATGCCTTATCTCTAACCCAATCAAGCCTAAAATAAGTAATTTTTGTTACTAACTACTTGAAGGTTGATTGGGGTAGTTTCTAAGTATTTTTATTGTTTCTTAGTTTGGTGTTTTTAGTTTAGAACAAATAAACTACATTTTTTATTTAAAGGCAAAACTTAGACCAAATTAGGATTTAGATAATTTTGAGGGAGTATTAATAAAAGTTTTTAATATATCCTTTGTATCCATAATTGAGTAATGAGAAATTTGAATTTATAATAAGTTATGAATTCTCAAGAAGGGGGATTGGAGCTTAGTTATGAATGAGGAAGGCTCCCTCAGAATGAGCTACTATGAAGATCTTGACCTTCTTTGATTGTTAGTATGTTGTGTAAGTAGATTTTATTTTTAAGTTTGTTTCTATAAGTGTGATGCATGTGTGATATAGAAGTGTGGGATAGTTTCATAATTTTATCACAATAATTTCATAATATAACTAGTTAGTAAAATCTAGCATAAATCTATTATACTAAAACTAGAAAAACAAGTTGATTTTTGAATCAATAATGCATATATAGTGTTGATACTCTTGAAAAGATTACGCACCCAAGGTTGACAATGTTTAATTAGACTAGTAAATCTAGTATTCACTAGGTTGCTAGTCTATAAAACATTTTGATGTCATTACTAGGGAGGGTGTCAATTATTGTTTTTGAAATCAATCATTAAAATTTTCTTAATTAATGCACAATTCTACCCAATCAAGCATGTTGAGTGAGGACAGTGCAGTGTCTTATACCATATCTCTAAGTTCTTAGACATATAGTTCTAGTCAGGCAAGTTGAGTGAGGGCATTGGGGTGTCTTATGCCAGATGTCTAAGTTTTTGTAAGTAAGCAATGTATGAGTTGCTTATTGCCTATTTTCTATAATAAATTTCTTGATTTCATTTCCTATTTTCTAGATTAAATTTCTTGCTTTTATTTCCTATTTTTTGGAATAAATTTCATGTTTTTATTTCTTATTTTCTACAATAGAATTTATTGCTTTCATTTCTTGTTTTCTAGAATAGATTTTCTTGCTTTCATTTCCTATTTTTTTAGACTAAATTTTTCCTTTTTTTAGTAGTTAATTTTTATTGCTTTCTAGAAGTAAAATTTTAATTCCTATTGTTTTGATTTTAGCATTCTTTTATTTCATAATTATTATTTTTAAATTTGATTTGAAACAAACTCTTTTTCAAACATATGAAAATGAATTAAAAAAAACTAACTTTATGCAGAAAGGAACAACATAACTAAAGGAGTGACATAATGTTTATATAGAAACAAAGATATTCTCAAGGGATATTCTTACCAAACAAACCTCAAGTTGCTACTGATAAAGAACCATAATTACCTACAATAACTAGAACCCCTATTAAGGAATATACCATAATTTGGAAGGCTCTTAAAGAAGAGAACACTACAAACAAAATAAGGTAGCTTGAAAGAGAATCACTATTATCTCTAAAAAAGGAAATAAAAGTAGAAGAAGCATTAGTTGAGATGATAAGAAGAAATGAAGGAGAAGAACTACATGAACTAGACACTCCAGAAAGTAACATATTTACAACTTTTTAGCAAGGCATTCTTGACCAAATCAAAGAAAGCTCAAGAGAATCTTCAAACCTTTCATCTAGTAAAAATATTGAGGATCAACAGATAAATATTTATTATCATGCTAACCAAGAAATTGACATAAAATTTGAGTATGATATCCTAAGTACCTTTGGTATCCATATCACAATAAAATCCATCATGATCAGAGAAGGAGACTTTGTGGAAGACAATGGAACTCCAAACATAGTTACTTTTGAATTTCTTATTCTAGATGCAATAAGAGTAACATATATGAAAAACATCCCACCCTCAGCATTGCCCAATTTTAGAGGTACACTATCAGAATACCCAGACACATTCTTATTCAAATTTGATATCCTCTATAGAAGAAATGACTATAGGTAGGATGCATAAAAATTGAAACTTTTTCTAGCTACTCTCAAAGACTCAACACTTCATTTGTTTATGGGACAAGGTAGTAATTCGGTCCACACATGGGAGGACATGAAAAAGAAATTTTTGGCCAAGTATTAGGAATATGGAAGAGGAAGAAGTTATAGAGGAAATCACATCTTTATAATGACTAAAGAATGGGATGAATCCTTGTGTAATGATCTTGATATTTAATATATACAAAAGTACCCTTAAGATAGGGAAACACCATATAATACTCCATTAGGAAGGAATAACTCCACAATGTCTCTTCAAGGGGACAACCTCCAATATCCTCTTACAATAGAAGACTCAATGCTTACTTGATATCTTCACCATGATAATCATCTCCTATATATATATATATATCTAACCCATGGATGGGTAACCTCCTAATCCAATGTAGGCTGACCATTACCCAATGTACTACTTCCACAAGTTACTCTATTATCCTAATATATTGTACCCATATAACTAAGGGGATGTGTGCCACATGTCAACATCTCCATCAACCCATATACATCAATATATCATATTCTTAGGTACATAGCATTCCTTCCCTCCTTGGCATGTTTCATCCCCGAAACATAGGAAGAAACCATATAATGAGTGTGTTTCAAATCATTGCACACTTGTCTCCAATCTCGATCATCTAGCCATCCATATGTGATCTTGGCAGGTGATAGCTCTCCAAGCTTGTTTCTAAATTTTATTATTCTCCTTTGATTTCTTTCATGATCATAATTATACTGCTTTGGTGTCCAAGCATAATTATTCCTCTTTTTATTCCATGTACCATATTCCGCTGCACTACTCTGATTCCAAAAATGACCATAGTAGGTATTCTTCCATGCATAGTCACAGTGATTTCCCCATTCATTCCATGTGCCATAGTATTTTTTCTTTGGATTCCATTCATATCCATAATGATTGGAAATTTTATTTCCTGTATAGATAAAATGATTGTTTTTATGACACTTCCTCACTTGGTTCCATGATTGTTTCCTCTCATGATGATGTGGGTGTCTATATACCTCAACTTTTTCCAATACCTTACCTTATCCACCTTTGCTTCTACCTCTTCCACATTTTCCTTCTTTGTCTCTTGAGTAGATGAAGTGCTCATTTGTAGTGTGTCTTTATCTATATCATCTAAATCTTCATCATGTTCTTCATCACCTATTTTAATCTCATCCTCATGATTTACCTGGATTGTTATTGGTGCCTTTTTCACTATGATATCTTGTAAAGTAATCTTCTTTTTCCTATACCAAAACTTCATGAATTTTTTTTGAATATTAATATTCATTGTTCCCAAAGTCTCTAACCATGGATATACAAGAACTATATCCATATAATCCATATCCAAAACATAAAAATCTGAATGCAAAACATATTTTTCCATAATGAGTTTCAGATCTTCGAAGATTGAAATATTCTTACCATCTACTTGGACCTCCTTGATATTATGTGCTTGAACATGTAGATGCTTAGCCACATTAATTTTAATGAAGTTATACTTTTTGGTAGGGTTTATGGACACAACCACCTTCTTCTTTTGAATGCATCCATGAAATTGAAAAATTGACTCTGATTTCTTTGGAGCCAAATGATTTGAACCCTTTTCTTCTTCTTCTTCTTCTTCTTCTTCTTCTTCTTTTGCTATTGCTACTGCTTCTTCTTCTTCTTCTTCTTTATCATCATGATTTTCTTCCTCTTCTACATCCTCTTTTTCTTTTATATCCCATCAATCTAGGAAGGTTTTCTCCATTGCTTCCCATGAAGAATATTGTTGTGCAAAGCTTAATTCATTAGTCCACCAAAGTTTTGCAGGCCCAGACAAAGAAAAAGATAATTCTATTTTACATTAAAAAAATTAGTATTTTTCTCCTTAAAATTGAGCCACCATTCTCTAGCATCAACATCATCTTCCCCTGAAAATTTTTGCAACTCAATGATCAAAAAAAAAATTAAGGTTCATGAAACCCTAAAATGTCAAAATTGATCCATAAAATCCCAATAAATCACTCCAAACAACTCTAAAATTTCTAAAATTTTGATTTTACTTCTCTTAAAACTTCTTACATCTCCACTAAAAATTTCAAATAAAAATTCCCTATATTTTGGAAGATATAGGGAAATTATTATAAACCCTAAAATAGTAATAACTCCCTCAAAATGAATCAAAAAATTCTGAAATTTTTACTACGCTTCTCTTATATTTTCATACATCGCCAGTAAAAATTTAGAATAAAAATTCACTATATTTTAAAATATATAGTGAAATTAGTGTTTCACTCCACACAAATTGCCCAAATCAAAGCTCTGATACCACTTGTAATGATCTTGATATTCAATATATGTAGAAATACCCTTAAGGTAGGGAAACACCATATAATACTCCTTTAGGAAGGAATAACTCCACAATGTCTCTTTGAGGGGACAACCTCCAATATCCTCTTACAATAGAAGACTCAGTGCTTACTTGATATCTTCACCATGATAATCATCTCTTATATATATATATATATATATATATATATATATATATATATATATATATATATATATATATATATATATATATATAACCCATGGATGGGTAACCTCCTATTCCAATGTAGGCTGACCATTACCAAATGTACTACTTCCACAAGTTACTCTATTATCCTAATATATTGTACTCATATAACTAACTAAGGGGATGTGTGTCACATGTCAGCATTTCCATCAACCCATATACATCAATATATCATATCCCTAGGTACATAGCACCTTGAAGGATTATGTTGAACAATTCATATTTAGTGTAAAAAAATTCAAGAAAAGTGCACTTGAAGAAGAACCATTTAAACTCATCTTCCTAAAAGGAGTAAGAGAATATTGTCTAGAATCTTTAGACCTAATGAGTGGAGGAGATATTTCTCACCTACCATTCTCAGACATCAAAGAGCTAAGCAAGAATTATTTTAGATCTGCCATAAACAAAGTTAGGGGCAACAAGCTTCTATTAGTAGCTACAAATGGCCTATCAAAAATAGATGTTATTAACTTGTTACAAGATATGAAATAAGATATAATTATCCATTTCGCCACCCAATTGGACAACATCCATTCAAGACAAAAGTAATAAAATTTGGATCAAGCCTTGACCATTTACTATCTAAACTATAAGAAGAAAAAAATTGATTATAGATGTCATGAGGTCTAAGCTAAAGTAGCTCACATAGTAGCTAAGAAACTAGAAATAGTAGAGCTACACATTTTAGGAAGAGATGGTGATCATGTTTTCTATGTTACACAAAGAAGGCCATGGGTTCAATGACCACCTTATCAAGGTATGGGATAAAATACACCTTTTTCAAATTTCACCTCCTTTAATTCATAATTTGCAAATGCTAATCCCAATTGGAATAATCTTTGGATGAACATTCCAAATCCTAATTATAGCTAAAAAACACCTCAATAAAGCTACCCCACCACCTCTTGGTAGCCTCAACAAAATGTATCCCCATCTTGGATATAAGCTTAATAACCACCCCAAGGCCCACCCTTCACAAACTAGTGGCAACAACCTTGGAGACCTAACCAACCATGGGGTATCTCTCTAGAAAGGTGTCCTCCACAACAACAACAACCTCTTTCCCTTATTACCAATACGTAATCTGCAACCAAGACTAATTATATACCTACACAACCCATATAGAATCTTGTAAATAAGCTAGTGTAATCCACATTTAGTACTTAGCCTATTTAGTACCCAACATACATGATGAACATCAATGAAGTTCACCTCCATTAAAGAAAGGTTCTACCACCCCTACAACCGCCCATAATAAGGAAGTCAGATGATGAAACCCCAAAAGAACATGCTAACCCACCACCATCACCTCAAGAACTTTCTAAGCCAACACATAAATTTGTTGATAAAATAATCCCACCATTTCTAGAACATCTCAACCTTCAATGCCATATAATTGAACCTAAGTTTGATCTCATATGACAACTTAAGAACCTTTTCATCAAAATCTCTTTATTCCAAGCCATCAAAGATGTACCCATATATTACAAAGCTATTAGAGACCTATGTTTTTAGAAACTAGGAAGGAAGAAAAATATCCCAATATTGTGCTTGTGATTGGCTAAGTAGCAGACATCATGATGGGGAATACCCTACTAAAAAAGTATTTATATCTTGGATGCTTGGTATTTACAGTCTAGCTCCATGGCTAACAACTATCCAACACATTGATAGACCTAGGGGATATAATCAATGTAATGACAACCAAAATCATGCATATACTATAGCTAAATAATATTCATTCCATATCTACAATGTTGTAAATTGTTGATATATATACAATTAGACTAGAGGGAATCATTGAATATCTTATTTTCACTGTAGATTCTTAGGAGTATCTTATAGATTTCATTATGTTGTAGCCTAAGTCTAATTTGGGTGGATACCTCCTTATCTTGGGATGACCTTGGCTTGCCACAATAGATGCCTTCATCAGATATATAATATGTAACATGATGATATCCAATGTCTACCACACTAAGAAATTAGTTCTTTATCCCTTAACATAGCTAATTTTTTCACCAGAGCTTACATTATGGGATGAAGAAGAGGAAGATCAACCTTCCTTGATTCATGTATTAACCACAGACCATGCATGCACATTGTCTAATCAAGAAGAAGATACCATTATCTCCAATATTTTTTAGCATAATTACCATACTCCTACAGATCTCAACCACTTTCAAAGTATAAGTACCCCTTTTCTAGCTTCCAAGATTTCGATAATTCTGATGCATCTATGCAACAAAACATTCCACTAGTTGCTACCTTATAGTTGTAGCCAAAATAGATCCATTATCAATATTTAAATAATTAAATCACTCTCACATCTAATTGAAATCTCTCAAGGGAAACATTGCTTATTAATAGCAAGTTAGAATTAAATGAGGAAAAGTGCCTAGTTAGCATATTACATGCTCACCAACATGATTTTGCATGAGTTTGTGAGGATATGTAATGAATAAATATAGAAACATGTACACATCATATTTTCATTAAAGAATAGTGCTATCCAACCAGACATCCACAATGTAGGATGAACCTAGCTCTTTGAGAAATAATCAAAAAGGAGTTACAAAAACTTTTGACCGATGGATTTATATATCCTATCTCTGATAGTGAATGGGTGTCACCTTTGGTAATTATACCAAATAAAAATAGAGAATGGTTTGTATGAATCGATTATAGGGAACTCAACATAACAACTAAGAAGGATCACTTTCCTCTACCCTTCATTAACTAAGTATTGGCCACACTAGCAGGTAAAAAATATTTTACCTTATTGGATGTCTTTAGTGGTTATAACCAAATTAGAATTACTCTTAAGGACCAATAAAATACCACCTTTACTTTTCCAAGGGGTACTTATGCTTATGTTATATTACCCTTTGGGATATGTAATGCTTTGAATACATTCTAAAGGGATCTTCTGAGTATCTTTATAGATATGGCTAATGAATGTGTTAAAATCTACATGGATGACTTCACTGTCTATGGAGAGATAATTTATTAATGCCTCAACAACCTATAAAAAGTACTATAACACTATCAAGACCACCATCTATCTCTTAGCCACAAGAAATACTACATGCTTATGATAAAAGGTATTATCTTGGGCCACCAATATCTACTGTAAGAATTAATGTTGACCCTATAAAAAATAACATCATCAAAAACCTTCATATTACTCAAAAATAGAAAGATGTTAGGAGTTTTTAGGCCATACCAATTGCTACAAGAGATTCATCAACAATTTTAGTAAAGTAGCAACACCATTATTCACCCTTCTGACAAAAGATGATAAATTTCTCTAGACTCATGCTTGTGATACAACCTTAAAATAATTTAAGGAATTATTGACCACCACCCCTATTCTACATGGTCTTGATTGGAAGTTTCCCTTCTACATTCACATAGATGCTTTAGATACTACCCTTAGATTAGTGTTTAGCTAAAAATAAGAATCACTCAATAATGACATATATTTTATAAGCAAAAACTTGTAGGCAATAGAATTAAATTATATAGTTACAAAAAAAGAATTCTTGATAGTAATTTATTCTATCAACAAGTTTTGTCACTACGTCATAGGGTATTAGGTCTTTTTTCATATAGACCATATGGCCATTTGGTACCTTATGAACAAACCAGTTGTTCTAACTAGAGTGATAAGATGGATGCTCTTATTATAGGAATTTGATATCACCATTGTTGATAAGCTTGGTAAGGATAATGTAGTGGTTGAATTTTAATCACACTTTCAAACCCTTGAAGAGGATACCATAGTAGATGACTCATTTCTAGATGATCACCTATTCTCTCTCACCCTTACCACACCATAATATGCTAATATTACTAATTACCCTATCATAGGGATACTTCTAAAACACTTCCTTCCCAAATAAAGGAGAGCATTGATTCACAAAAGTGGTAGATATTCATGGTTGTCTAGATTCCTTTTCTATACTAGGCTTGACTCTATCATTATAATATGTCTCAGAGAAGATAAAGTTCTAGATATCCTCAAATCCTACCATGATGAACCCTATGGGGGACACTTTGCAACCAAGTGTACAACAGTCAAAATTTTGAATATAGGATACTATTGGCCCTCACTCCATAGAGATGCAATAAGATATATTACAAATTATGATAAATGTCAATGTATGGGAAGGCCCACATGATTAGATGAAATGCCTTTGTAGCCTTAAATGGTGCTTGAACCATTTTAAAAGTAGGGCCTAGACTATATCAAACCTTTTGATCATAAATCCAATAACAACGAATACATCCTTGTCTAAACTATGTCACTAAATGGGTGGAAGTCAAGCTTTTAGACAGACCAAGGATGAGAAGGTGGTAGCTTTTCTCTATGAAGAAATGTTTACTTGATATGGTGTGCCACATGAAATAGTCACTGATCAAGGACCCCAATTCACTACTAATATAATTACTACCTTAGTATATTAATATGAGATTAGACATAAAAAATCAATTCCATATCATCCATAGTCCAATGAGTAGGTATAAGTCACAAATAGGGAGTTAGAAAATATTTTAAAAAAGACTATTAGTCTATCTCATAAGGATTGGGAGGCTAGGCTTCTTGAAGCTATGTGGGCTTATAGAATCACATGGAAGACCACTATAGGATTCACTCTATATGAGATGGTCTATGTAAATAAACCTATCTTTCCCATTGATTTTAAACACAAGACCTTATGGACAACATTATAACTAGGGATGGATATATCTAAAACCCAAAAAGAAAGGCTTCTATAGTTGAATGCCTTAGATAAATATAGATAGCATGCATTATATAACATATAAATTTTACAATAGTAACAAGTTAGATGGCATGAAAAACACATTAAGACCAAGAAATTCCATACTGAAGGTTGGGCCCTTCTCTTTGACTCTAAATACAAGGACCATATGGGTAAACTCTTGACTAGATGGCTTGGTCCTTTTGAAATTGAGAATGTTTTTTACAATGGAGAAGTTCAAATCCAAACCATTGATCTAATAAAATTATATCTATTAGTTAACATCCATAGATTCAAGTTATACAAAAAGCCACTTACTCAAGAAGAATTTACCAGTCACATATAATAATAGTTACAACATGGACATAATGCTGCCCTAGTTAGTCAGGTTGCCCCACTAGACAAAAGCACTAGTATAAACACAGGTAAAGAAGGAGAGGACATCCTTTCCCTCTTATATAATGATGAATGAGATCTTCCACTAGTCCTTAACAAGTCACATTTCTAGGTGACTTGGCTAGGACCACTGAATAAACATTCTACTAAAAATAACAGTTAGAGTAAAAAAAATCCAACAATGAAAACCCATTTTTAGGCATTATTGGTACCTTATGGGTAGAAAACTAGCCTATTAGCTCCCCAAATCTATAAAAGCACCTAAATAGAAAACTATCTTGCTATCTAGTTAGGGGTAGAAATAGAAATAACTAAAAAGGATAATGTGAAGATAGAAGTAGAGAGAAGGAAATCCCTCAAATCCCAACTATTTACATAGGTTTCTTGGAGCTACTATAGGCATTCTTGATGCTGCTACAAGATTCTTAAAGTTTATATAGACATTCTTGAAAGTTACTAAGGGCACTTTATACATAGTTGGCTATCACTTTTCAACTTTATATGGGCACCTTTGTAGCTATTTTAGGTATCCTCTCATTCCTATTTTCACCTTTTTAAAAAGTATGCAAGATAGATCCTCCTAAAAATCTCATCGATGGTCTAGCTATCAGTTTTTGGGAATTACATGGAAGTCATCAGATAACCTTATGTAAGAATATAGGATGATTTGGGTATCATGTTTCATATCTATTGCCTAAATTTACCCCTAACTATCAAGCTACAGAGCCAAAACATAGAATACAACTTCCATTTCGATGTGGAAATGTTGTAGACTATAATTTTACCTTCAAGGACACTCATGCTTCATCTACAACTCTAGTTCCATACTTTAGACCTTGCTAATTTCTATAACCAATATTAGCCACAAAACTAATAAGGCATGAGTAGAAACTAGACTCCTATTAGTTAGTTAATCCAAATGAAGGTCACTATCCAATATTACCCTCAGCTACCTATTCAAATTCTTCTAACCACTACTTGTATCACTCAACTTTTTAATTTCCACTAGAGGGTATGATAGTAATCATTTATACTCCAAGTCTAAGACCCCTATTTTATGAAGCTTATCGTATATTACATGCACATGCATTTTAGGCATCATTAACACCTACCAAATAATGATTTCATAATCACTTTGCAAAGGATCCACTTCACTCTAGCCCCAACTGCCAACCCAATCATTACATTGTTAATCATTTCCATGCAAATATTTACATGCCAACACGTGTGTGACTACCTAGGCATCACATCCAAAATACAACTATTGCAAGGTACACCATATCTTTCATAATGGAAAATTTTATTCATTTTTATAATTTAACCATATGGTATTAATAATACATATTTAGTTATGACTTTAATTATTCATTAAAAAATCTATCAGCCCACCACTAAACCCACACTATTTCTCATGATGACCTATCTCATCCTATATTTCCTACTCTATCCATGTGACAATTCAAGTGGGGGGAGATATTATGGGTTAAGCTTCATGTACCATGGAAACTTTGTAACCTATAAACCCCATAGTTTGTCATTTTTAGACATAAAACCTATTATCGATAAAATTTCATAAAGCTCAAAGTGTCTATAGTTTCTTATTGATTGAAAGGAAAGTGGAGAAGTTAAAATGGGAGGGTCAATTGTACAAAGAGAACCCTCAGACCATAAGCATTTATAAGGAGACTAAGCTAGTTGGGATGTTTTCCATAGGGCTGGTTAGACTACCTATTTTGAATGGTTACAACATTTTTCAGAACCACTTGCTAGGGAATTTGAAGGTTCTTTTGATGGGAACTAAGACACTATAGATGGCATAACATTTCTATTTATTGAGACTTTGGTGAGCCAAGAAATTGGGCTACCAAGCAATGGATAAAATTGGAAAGCTAAACCAAATGGTTAAGAGACCAGGAAACAATTTTGCTAGGAAGGTGAAAGATTGGTATTAAAGAAAGGAGGTGTGGAAAGATTCAATCTACCTATAGAATGGAGAGAAATAGTTTCATATATTATCATGTACATGACTCATGAGGGAATGTATTCCCTCATTTACACTCTCTAATTCAAATTTTTAAATCATTTAAGACACAATAGAGTCATCAATGTTCCCAATTTCTTATGGAATATCTTGAAAAGAATGTCCCAAGAATATCATAAAGGCATCAGAATAGCCCTATCTCACCACTACCTCATATGGCTTATAATTAGGTAAAGAATAGCCTCTGTTATGCTTGACCTCAATTGGGATCAATTTTTGGCCCCATAAAATATTTCACCCTAGTAAGAAGAGGGAACTAATGAGAGGTAATCTCCTAAGGAACAAACCAAATAAACTATTTAGGAAGATGTAGTAGGCACTAGTGCTACTGGTCAGCCTATTGCCATTGAAAGACCATATAGGACTACTATGAGAAATAAGAAGAGAGGAGAAAAATAGTATTATCCCCTTTTAATATAGAGGAGGAAAGCCCATAGAAACATGACCCTTTTCCCATTATGTCCTCACCTTAAGAAGAAGTTCCCTTGTCTCCTGCTACATAAGAAGAAGTTCCCTTGTCTCTTATTACACAAGAAGAAGTTCCCTTATTAATTGATGCACAAGAATAAAAAATTCTATTAGACACCCCTCCTATAAGAAAAATGAAATCTAAAGGGAAGAAACCCATGGTGTCAAAAAGAAGGAGACCTCCTCCTATGATATCTCAAAGGATGAAGAAACAAAAGACCTCTTTAGCCTCCTTAACTATAGATATCAGTGATGATGAAAAATTAAAGAAAGATCCCAGGTATAAGAAAACCCCTAATTGATTTGAAGTAGAGGAATGGTCTACTGATGAAGGATATGCTAAAGTAGAAGAAGAAGAATGGTCACCTCTTCCATATAGATTCACTAAGGAGGAAATTGATATCTTCAAAAAAATTGGATACATAGAGGATGAATTGAGAAAGATTATGGAGAAAGGAGAATAAGAATTGAAAGAAGAAGAGGTTATGGAAAAAGGAAGAGAATAAGAAATTTTTTCTCATGATCAGGTGTTCCAAATGTTGAAAAAATCTATGGAGGAGATAGACAGACTTAGACGTGAGATGACAGAACTAAAAGGAAAATGAGGAATTGAAATACTTATGGGAGTAGCAAAGTTTGTAGACCCCTCTAAGGTAAAAGGGAAGACAATGGAGGAACCTATAACTATACTCATAGAGGAACCTATAGTAGAATATGCTTTAGATTTGGTACCTTTCTATTAGGGATTTTTTCCACCATTGCCCACTACTCCTACATGTACTACAAAAGAAGTTATTGATGTAGATTTCTCAACCACCACTCTAATATAAATTGATGATATTTTGATTTTTATGATAGAAAAATTTGGTGATAATGAAACTTACCAGAAATAATTGGTGTAGAGATTCAAGGGTTATGTTTAAGCAAAAGAAAAAAAAAGAATTACAAGAAAAATTGGAATTTTCTGAAATCAAGATCAATTATTAGAAGGAAAAAATTGGTAGAATACATGAAAATAGTAAAATTATAATGGAGTACAAACCACCTTCTAGGCTATATGCCATGTACCTAGAAGAAAAATGGTTAAAATTCAAGTATTATAGGATTTTTAATGATCAATATTGTATGGTCTATGACCCAAAAATTTCTTTGAAGAATATAGACATGTTGATCCTTATCTTAAAACATAGCAAAGTGAATTCTACATTCACCAATATGTTTTTCCTAGTGATACAGAATGGAACCTTGACAATTATTTGGGGGATGTCTTGTTAAATGCATTTTATTGATATGTTTTGAATGAAATTGAAAGAAGAAAATAAATGGATGGATATCAAGAAAAAGAGTAAGAATCCACCCTGATGATCAGGAGTGAATCCAAAGATTTATATGTTATAGTAGATGAATGTATTTCATTTATAAACATAGATGCTCCATAGGAATGGGTTTCCAGAAAATAAGAAGTCTATAACCACTATTTGAGTCTTATAGAAGGAGATGGAAGACAATTTTATTTTCTTTCTATCATGAATGGGAAGAACTCTTAGATTTCTTAAAAAAAAGGAACCATACTCCCCTCTAAACTTTAAGGAGGCCATCCAAAGACTATACTTGTATATTAAACTTGTCAAGAAATATAGAGTACAATGGTTGGGATTGATGTTTCAACCCCCTATATTTTTGTTCACAATCCCTGATTGGGAAGGAAATGTTCAAGCTAATAGAGAGGTAGAGAAGAAGAGATGGAGGCACATTGAGAATGCTAAAGGTTTTTATCTCTTTGAAGGGGTAGGCTACCTTGAGGCCCTAGACTTTAAAAAGTTTTATGGTTTTATAATGCAACCAAGGCCTACTCAAGGTTGAACAAGAGATTATGTAGGGGGTGTGATGAGGCCACCAATTGCTTACTGTTATATCCTCATCCATGCTTAGTCTATGCCTTTTTTTACATAAATCCCATAACCATCTATCACTAATGAAAATGAATGAATATGATTTTGTATGTTCATTAAAATATATGTGTTATGTAATGAATTATGGATGCCTTTCCTTGATTGAATTATATTGGTGTGAATTTATCTAACAAACATTTGAAGAGTAATGTAAAGCTACAAAATCTTGCTATAGTCATAGATTCTCTAGGATACCCATAGAAGCTATAGGATTCACCTACAGGTTACTTGTAGCCACTGTAGAATGCCCATAGTAACTTTAGGCTTCACCTATAGGTTTCTCATAGCTACTACAGAATGCCCATAGAAACTGAAGGTTGCACCTATATGTTGTTTGTAGCCACTATAGGGTGCCTGCAGCTACCATGTGAAGTAGAATCATTATTGAAGAGACCTTATAGACACATCTAGCTATCTTTGGAAACCTATGAATAATTGAGAAGATTCATATTTGTATGGATTCCCTACATTTTAGGATACATTAGATATGTTATCAAAAATAATAAGAAAAGGATAATGAGAAAAGACAAAAGGAGATAAAATAACAAAACAATATGCCTTATTTCTAACCTAGTCAAGCCTAAAACAAGTAATTTTGGTTACTAACTACTTGAAGGTTGACTGGGGTAGTTTTTAAGTATTTTATTCTTTCCTAGTTTGGTGTTTTTAATTAAGAACTAATAAACTGCCCTTTTTATTTAAAGTTAGAACTTAGACTAGATTATGAGTTAGATAATTTTGAGGGAATATTAGCAAAAGTTTTTACTATATCCTTTGTATCTAGAATTTAGTAATGAGAAAATTGAATTTTTAAGAAGTTATGAATTCTCTTAGAGAGGGATTAGAGCTTAGTTCTGAATGAAGAAGGGCCCCCTTAAAATGAGTTGTTGTGAAGATCTTGACCCTTTTTGTTTGTTAGTATGTTATGTAAGTAGATTTTACTAATAAGTTTGATTTTATAATTGTGATGCATGTATGATAAATAAGTGTGGCATATTTCCATAATTCTATCAAAGCAATTTCATAATATAACTACTCAGTAAAATTCAACATAAATCTATTGTACTAAAACTAGAAAAATAATTTAATTTTTGAATCAGTACTGCATATATAGTGATAACACTCTAGAAAATATTACACACCTAGGGGTTGACAATTAATGTTTAATCAAACTAGTAAATCTACTATTCACTGGGTAATTAGTCTACACAATAGGACCTTCACATCAAGTTTGATCCTATACCACTCCTAGACCCTGCTTGGCCTAGTGAGGCATGTAGATTAGTTTTCCAGATAATTTTTTATATGTGAGCATATAAATATGTATGATATTTTTCCTAATTATGTTCACAAAGTTTTAATCCATGGTTTGAAAGGAATTACAAGAAACATTGTTTTAGGCCTTCTCAATTTCATAGAATGAGGTCTCAAGACTCGAGAGGCACTTTTAGATGTTCATTAGTAGGTTTAACCTATGAATAGGAACTTAAGTTGTTAAGGAGGTATATTTAAGGGTCCTAGATAATATCTATAGGGATTGGTTTTGGATTTAGGGGGTAGTCCTTTAAGAAAAATTGTTAACACTAAAACCTATTTTAAACCTCCCTAAAACCCTAATAAGGACCTGGTGTATAAGATGTTGCTCAAATAATCTTATAATGGATTAAAATGACTATAAAAACTATTGAATCATGTATTAAACTCTCCCAATTACCTCAAGGTTGTGGTAGTTAGGTAGATGAGAGAGAAAATGCATAAAAATAGGCTTGTTTATTAAGAATTTATTGTAGCACTCAAAAGTTGCATTGTTCAAGAAAATAAAATGGATGGAATAATGAGATAGATAATCATAATACACACCCATGAATTTTTATGGATATATTCCACCCTTAAATATGTTAAACTAGTCTTCTAAGTTATCTAGTCGTTAACAGGCCTAATGGTGTAAATAGTATAAAACCTAGGTAGTATTGACAAGATGAATTAGAATGTGTTTTCATGATAGAATGATAAAATAAAGTACATGTATATGTTGTTAAATATTTTAATTAATGTATATTATTGAAATAATTTTTGTATATTAGTGAATATGGTGAAAATTTGTTCACAAAATGACCTTTTTGGTTCAGATAAGACTGTGTGATATAAGGTCATGAGATTGGTCTGAAAGAATAATATTTTGTTATTAGAACATATGAGTTTTGTGTTTGGGTATGTTATGAAGATGTCATATAATATTTAAAATTAATTAATATTATTTAAAACTATCTACATAGGTGTTGGATGTCTAAGTCACCATGACTATGTTTTGAGGTAAACTGACAGTTCTAAGTGAGTGGGTTGTAGAGATGTTCATGAGCACTTATCTCCTAAGTGGAAGTATCTAATGCATTTGGTAATTAATTTTAGGTAATTTAAATTATATATATATATATATATATATATATATATATATATATATATATTCATTTTTTTAATCATTTTTGAGTGAATTAAGTATGTTTTATTTTTAATATTGAAAGGCATACATTTTGGTGTACACAAGCCTAATAGGACTAAGTACTATTGAGAGGTTTCAAAAAGTGGTTGGATTTAAAATATGTTATGGAGATTAGAGTATGTTTGATAAGGTATTTTTGTATTTTGTGTGAAATTATTATTCCATTTATATAGGTTTAATACTTTCCAAGGGATCAAAGGGTAATGTGTTGATAAGAAGGCCTAATGAAATTAGGTCTCCATGAGACCTAAAAGTGAAATGAGGTCTAATAGAGCTATGATAGACCAAAAGGGACTCAAAGTTTATTTTAATCATGTTTATGAGATGTATTAATATCTATTTTATGGATGACCTAATATTATGAGGATGTGTGGCTAACTAAGTGGTATATAAATAAGAGATGAATATATAAACAAGGATTTTTAGCCCTAATTAGATAAACTTAGAGGAAAAAAATGGATTGATAAATTATTGAGACTAATGATGTTGGGTAACATATTGTAAACCATAAGGATAGATTAAATAATTATTTTAATGAATATCATTCATGTGTTTTGCATCTGAAATCAAGGTCATATGCTTATTCAGTCTTGATGAGGGTTAGTTGAGCAAAGAAGCCTAGAGCCAATTTTGAGAGAGATCAAGTGGAGTAGAGTTGAAGGAATGATCATTGTCTATATAGATTCTATTATAATTACACCATATATGTGTTCCTAATGTATGATAGTGGATTGTGTGTGTGTGTGTGTGTGTATTCATTTTTTTATCATTTTTGAGTGAATTAAGTATGTTTTATCTTTAATATTGAAAGACATACTTTTTGGTGTACACAAGCCTAATAGGACTAAGTACTATTGAGAGGTTTCATGAAGTGGTTGGATTTAAAATGTGTTATGGAGATTAGAGTATGTTTGATAAGGTATTCTTTTATTTTGTGTGAAATTATTATGCCATTTATATAGGTTTAATACTTTCCAAGGGATCAAAGGGTAATGTGTTGATAAGAAGGCCTAATGAAATTAGGTCTCCATGAGACCTAAAAGTGAAATGAGGTCTAATAGAGTTATGATAGAGCAAAAGGGACTCAAAGTTTATTTTAATCATGTTTATGAGATATATTAATATCTATTTTATGGATGACCTAATATTATGAGGATGTGTGGCTAACTAAGTGGTATATAAATAAGAGATGAGTATATATGCAAGGATTTTTAGGCTTAATTAGATAAACATAGAGGAATCAAATGGATTGATAAATTAATGAGACTAATGAGGTTGGGTAACATATTGTAAACCATAAGGATAGATTAAATAATTATTTTAATGAAGATCATTCATGTGTTCTACATCTAAAATCAAGGTCATATGCTTATTCAGTCTTGATGAGGGTTAGTTGAGCAAAGAATCCTAGAGCCAACTTTGAGAGAGATCAAGTAGAGTAGAGTTGAAGGAGTGATCATTGTCTATATAGAGTCTATTATAATTACATCATATATGTGTTCCTAATGTATGATATATATATATATATATATATATATATATATATATATATATATCATTGTCAAAGGATATTTATACTAGAACCAAAACCAAACCAAAAGGTACAATATAATCCTTCTTGACCAAGAACCAACTCAACCAAGACCAATTTTGTAAGCACTAACCTGTAAGGAAGCATCAACTCCCTCTTTGACCAAGTACCAACTTAGCCAATCACACTTATTTCTTCTATTCTTCCACTCATATATATATATATATATATATATATATATATATATATATATATATATATATGAGTGGAAGAATAGAAGAAATAAGTGTGATTGGCTAAGTTGGTACTTGGTCAAAGAGGGAGTTGATGCTTCCTTACAGGTTGGTGCTTACAGAATTGGTCTTGGTTGAGCTAGTTCTTGGTCAATAAGTATTTTATGATACCTTTTAGTTTGTTTCTTATATAAATATCCTTTTACTAATTTATTTCTTAGTCATAGAGTGTTTTATCCTCCTTGAAAGTGGGTGCTTGCTAAAATCAAGTATGTACTTTAAAAATTTAGGGTTGGTGCTTTATATTGGGTTGGTTCTCAACTAAATTTAATAAATTATCTTATAGGATAGTTCTTCCAAGCCTTTTTTATTGGTTTTTATCCCCCATGAGGGTTTCCCACATATGTTATGTGTTATATTCTTTCAAGATAATGCGATAGGTTCTCAATGCATTGATAGATAACTATGTTGATTTCATAGTTCATATATGATTGGATGTAATTGATTGAATTTGTTTGAAAACTAATTCACCCCCACTCTTAGTCATTATGAATCAAAAAATTGGTATAAAAGCTTGGTATTTTTAATCAACCCTAACATCTTGAAGGAGATCCTTGAAGCACAAACATGTCTAGTCAATAATTACGAGGTTTCTCAACCAATAAGGATCCTCTCTTCAATGGGACTAATTATGAGTTTTAGAGAATCAGAATCAAGACCTATGTAATGTCCTTAGGTTATGAGATATGGAAATCTATTGTTGATGGATTTATTTCACCTTATACACCACCAATTGATGTATCAATAAAGAAGGCAAGTGAGAAAAACTCTAAGACAATAAATTCCATCCTGTGTGGTCTTTCAAAATAAAAAAATTTCAAGGTCATGTAATGTGATACAACCAAATGGATTTGGGAAATTTTGTAGACTATATATGGAGACACCAAATTTAAGTTGGAAAAGTTGTAAACTCACTAAAATTAGTTTGAAAATTTGAGAATGAAGGGGGATGAAAACATTGCATATTATCTCTTAAGAGTATATGAAGTGGTAAATTTCATCAAAGGTCTAGGAGAGAAGTTAGAAAAACCAATATTAGTACAAAATATACTAATATCTATGACTTCTAAGTTTGATTCAAAAGTGTCTGTAGTAGAGGAGATCAAATACCTTAACACACTATATATGGATGAGCTTCATGGCATCTTGACTACCTATTAAATGATAAAAAGTAAGGGAATACCTTCCAAAAAATTTGAGAACAAGTCACAAGGTAATAAATCTAAGGATGATGTCATAGACATTAATGATGACAAAATAGAAGCCATGTTTGTTAGAAAACTAGGGATAGGTTCAGGAAAGTATAAGGGAAAGTTTCCATTCAAATGCTTTAATTGTTATATGATTTGTCACTTTATATATAAGTGTCCTAACAAGGATAAGAATGGCCATGATGGAGAACATGATGGAAATAATGGTGATGATAAGAAGGTATATAAGACTGACAAAAGAATGAAAAGTTTTAGTAAGTATGAAGACAAGAAAGGGTCATTCAAAAACAAGATAAGTTTCTATACCAAAGAATATGGTAGCTCATTTGATGTAAGTGACACTAGTACATCTGATAGTGATGATAATCATAATGATCATGTTAATAATGAAACCTTATTTATGGTAATATAAATAGATAATGAGGGTTGCTCAAAATATAAATTTATTATGGATGATGAAGAACAAGATGAAGATGAATATGAAGTGAATCTTAAGGTAGAATTGTTGAGTTCTCTAGAGGAGTTAAAGGTTTAAAGAAAGACGAATCATAAACTAAGATCATTTCCTAAGAGTTATTATAACAACACAATGAACATGAGGAGACCATCAAATAGTTAGAAACTAGGATTGAAATTATCACTACAAGTCTTAAGACTAAGGAGGAATAATGCATCAAGTTTGGAATAGAAATGGAGTCCTTAAAGGTATAATTAGATAAATAAACATTCAAGTTAAAGAGACATTAGATATTTGAAAATAGTATTGAAGTTCTTGGTGATATTTTGATTAGTCAAAGGCCTCCACATGACAAAATAGGTCTTGGGTTCAAGGAATACCAAAAGGAGGACAAGGAGAGTCAGATCTCAAATACCTACATAGAAACTCCCAAATTTGAGACTGAAAGTGATCATCAATAAGTAAAGATTACCAATATGAAAGTCAACATGAAGAGACAAATAAGGCAACCCAATGCAATGAGGTATTCTAATTATTTTAATGGTTATTGTTTTACTTTTCATAACTTTGTTCATAGGGAAAGTGACTGTAGAATGGTCTCAAAGAATTAACTATCATGGGAACATGGGAGGAGTGATTAGTCAAGAAGTATGTAAAAAAATGTTAGTTTTTACAGTTGTCATAATATGGCACACATTACAAGATTTTGTACTTATGGAGTTAGAAGGCCCTCAAGACTTAATAAGGTATATGGAGCTCCTAAAGTAAATGAGAAGGGTCAAACATTGGTACAAAAGCCAGATAAATTTAAGATTGATCATATCTATCCCAATAGTCAAGATGGATTATTTGCTAAGATAGAACAAGGACCAAAATTAAAGGAATGTCAAGAATACTTGTTATCTACATGTATTGACAAGATAGTAAAAGAAAAGAATGATGACAAGGTGGATGATCCAAAATTTTTAGCCAAGCCTAAGTGGACTCTAAGGAGGGACTATCAATCTCATGATTGGAAGATAGATGAATATAGTGGTTTAGATATCTGACAATCTCCTGAGTTCATAGAGTTTTGAGAGCCATATGAAAAGGGGTGACTCCATTAGGCTTCATGAAGATACTCTTATATCATTATAACCATGAGGTTGTAGTTAAATAAATATTCATATTGATAGGATTCCAAGTTGTCTATTTTGTAAGGTATGAATTTTTTTTCTTTATAGATTGTATGTATATGACAAAGTGAAATGATTTTTGGTTAGTATGAAAATTAATTCTAAAGATCAATTCATGAGTAGTCATGATATGGAATGTAAGTCTAAGCACAAGATTGTGTCTAGAGACATGGAATATATATTGGTTTTCAAGACCAATATGGCCATAGAGACAAGTTAGATATTTTTGACAAACCTGGAAGTGTGATAAAAGCCTATGTAGCTGATTGGTATATGAGAGATGCTTGAAGGATGTTGATAATGGTTTGTGAGTCCTAATGAGTCATATGATGAGTATAAGATATGAGGACAAAGGAGGAGATAATTATATGATTCATTAGCTTCAAGAGAAGATAGTAAATGGTCTATCACAAATAAGGTATACAAAAAACATGAATATAGGCTTAAAATGTGGTCAAGACTAAAAACATGATGGATGTTTGTTAAACTAGCATAGGGAAATGAAGATGGATATTATCCATCTTTGTGGCATCAAGGTGCATAAAAGAAAGTGAGTGATCTTGTCTATCTAATTCCATTTGAATATCTATGTTAGATAAGAAAATATGTGATGGCCTAGTGAGCGATCAAGAGTTTGATCTATATAAATCATATCAAGGACAAGGTGACTGTTCCTATGTATCTAAATTAATTTGAACAAGGTAAGCATGGAGTTAGGGGGAATGTGTTTTTATGATTTTTCATAGACTCTATAATCTTATTACTAAAAGGGAAAGAGATATTAGAAAGGGAGAAAGTTGTAGGTGTCTCTTTGTCATTAATGTCAAAAAGGGGAGAATGCATAGATGGGAAAAATACCTATTTGAGGTGATTTTAGATTGTAGTGTGTTTTCCATGAATGACAAAAGGGGAGTTTATTGGCATGTTGTTGTCATTGATATCAAAAGGGTTCATCATGTAAAGGCATAATGGTCATTGATGTCAAAGGTCTATTTGGTCAAGTGTTTGAGAATGATAGCAGATATGAGTAGCCTATTGAGAGAGTGTTCTCATTTGGTAGCATGATGTTTTCAAAGATGGTTATTAATCAAGGTTGATGTCAAGGTTTATGTCAAAGGATGTCAAAGGTGTATCATGTCAAGATTGACTATGTGTGATATCAATAAGAATCTTATAAAGATTGATGTCAAAGTTAACTAAGGATAGATGGAAGTATGTGATATGTCAAGGTACATGAGAAAGAAGAGTGTTTGAAGACAACTAATATCTGCATAGAAAGCATAGTGTGTAAACGGTTTTGTACAAGTCATTGATACCATTATTTTAATAGGTATCTATAGAGGAATGTATGTGCATATTATGACATAGACATGACATGAAGAGTTTCAGGTTGATCCACGTGACAAGAGAGAATTTAAAGTCATGAGATAATTTTAAGTCAACTAATGTATTATGATTACATAAAATTCAAGGTTATTGTCAAATCTATTTAGGTGCATGTAAGAGAGATGTCAAGTCATATGAAGCTTGGTCATGTGGTTTTAGGTATATATGAGGATGTGGAAGATTGTTGTCACCAAAAATATAATGGTGTAGTGATATGAGTATGGTTTTATTTCTTATGTATACTTATTTTTATGTTTTGTTAAGGTTATGACATGGAACGGAATAGGTCAAGGTGTCAAGTGCACTAGAAGATTGAGCCTAGTCATAACATGGTGAATGTATGAGCTAGTGGCATGATGAGGTGAGTGATCTCAAGCATGTGATAGGTTATTAAAGTTGTGTGATCATTATAATAATGTTTATAAGCATCCATGAGAGTCTCATGGTGAACCTATATGGGTAGGACCTTCAGATCAAGTTTGCACCTAAACCACTCCTAGACCCTGCTTGGCCTAATGAGACATGAAGACTAATTTTAAAGATAATTGTTCATATGTGATCATGGAAATATTTATGATATGTTTTTTTAAGCATTAAAAAAAATATTAAGCCATGGTTTGAAGTTAATTACAAGAAACACTATTCTAGGCCTTTTCGAGTTCATAGAATGAGGTCTTAAGACTTGAGAGGAAATTTCATATGTTCTTTGGCACATGTAACCTATGAATTGTGACCTAATATGTAATGATATATTTTTAATGGTAATATATAATATCTATATACATTGGTTTTGGATTTAAGGGGTAGTCTTTTATGAACAATCGCTAACACCAAAACCTATGTTAAACCTCCCTAAAAACCTAATAAGGACCCAATATATGATATGTTGCTAAAATAATATTATAATAGATTAAAATTACTATATAAACTATTTTATGATGTATTAAACTCTCCCAGGTACCTCTAGGTGGTGGTGGTTAGTCAGATGAGAGAGAAAATGCATAGATACAGTCTTATTTTTTCAAAATTTTATTATAGCAATCAAAAGTTGCATTGGTAAAGAAAATAAAATTGATGGAATAATGAGATATAAACTCATAATACATAACCATTAAGGTTTATGGATAGGTTACACCCTTAAAATATGCTAAACCAATCTTCCAAGTTAGCCAATCAATAATAGGACTAATGGTGTAAATAATCTAAAACCCAAACAACAATGAAAAGATGAATTTGAATGTGTTTTAATGACATAATAATGAAAAAAAAATGGATATGTTTTTTTGTAATTTTAATTAATTTATATTATTTAAATAATATTTTGAGGTTAGTGAATATGGTGAAAAGTTATTCACAAAATTACTTGTCTAGTTTAGATAAGACTATGTGATATAAGGTCATGAGATTGATTTGTAAGACCAATATTTTGATATTAGACCATTTGATTTTTATGTTTGGGGATATTATTAATATTTAATATAATATTTTTAATTCATCATTAGTCTTTTAAAGTATCTACATAGGTGTTGGAGGTCTAAGTCACCATGACTATGTTTTGAGGTAAACTGGTAGTTTTGAGTGAGTGAATTGTAGAGATGTTCTTGAGCCCTTACCTCGTAAGTGGAAGTGTCTAATAAATTTTTTAATTAAATTTATGTCATTTAAATATGTATAATAATTTTTTTAATCAATTTTTAGAGACTTAAGTGTGTTTTAGATTCAATATTGAAAGGTGGACTTTTTGGTGTACACAAGCCTAATAGGACTGAGTATTATTGAGAGGTTTCATGAAGTGGTTAGACCTAAAAGGTGTTATGGAGATTAGAGGATGTTGTATATGTTATTTTTGGATATTTTTTAAAATTATTATTATACGTATATGGGTGTAATTTTTTCCAAGGGATCAAATGGTAAAATTTTGATAATAAGGACTAATGTAATTAGCTATTCATGAGACCTAAAAGTGAAATGAGGTCTAATAGATTTATGACAAACCAAAAGGGACTAAAAGTTAATTTGAATCATGTTTATGAGATATACTAATATATATTATATGTAATACTTAATATTTTAATGATGTGTTTTTTACCAAGTGGTAAATGAATAAGAGATGAGTATATACATAAGGATGTTTAGGCCTAATTGGCTAGACTTAGAAGAAATGAATGGATTGATAAATCAATGAGCCTAAGGAGGTTGGGTAACATGATGTAAAACATAAAGAGAGAGAATTTATTTAGTTTTATTAATATCATATATGTGTTCTATAGTTTAATATCAATGTCATACAACCTATTCAGTCTTGATGAGGGCTAGTTGAGCGAAGAATCCTAGAGGCAATTTTAAGAGAGATCAAGTAGAGCAGAGATGGAGTGATCATTATCTATTGAGAGGATATTAGAGTTAAATAAAATATGTGTTTTTAATGTATGATAGTGCATATACTAGATAGAGAGTTGAGTGTAATAAAATAATAAATAAATGTGATTGGATAAGTTGGTGCCTGGTCAAAGAGGGAGTTGAAGTTGCCTTATAGGTTGGTGCCTTTAGAATATGTTTTGGATAAGTTGGTGCCTAGTAAAGAAGGAGTTAGATATACCTTTTAGTTTTGTTCTTCTATAATTTTCCTTTGACTGAGTTGTAGCTTAGTCATAGGGGGTTGTATCTTCCTAGTAAGTGGGTGCTTGATAAAGTCAAGTAGGTGATTGATAAATCTAGGGTTGGTGCCCCATGTTGGGTTAGTGCTCAAATAAATTTGATAAATTGTCTTATAGAATAGTTTTTCCAAGATTTTTTTTAGTGTATTTTATATCACATAAGTTTTTCCCACATATGTGATGTGTTATCTTGTTTCATACTCGTGATTCATTTTTAATGCATTGCTAGATTACTGTGTTGCTTTCATAGTTTATATATGAGTGGATGTAATTGATTGAAAGTTTTTGAAGACTGATTCAATCCTTCCCTCTTAGTCATTGTGATTATAACATGATGTACTTCTTTAATGGATTTTTAGGATATAACCAAGTGATATTATAGTTAGTAAGAAGAATGAAAACAACATTCACCATGAATTTGGGTACCTATGCATATAAGGGGATGTAAATTAGCTTAATTAATGTTAGTTCCACATTTAAAAAATCCACCACATTTGAACAATCCATGGACCATGTGCTCTAAGGGATTATAAGTAAATTTATAATTATTTGCATATAGTACCTCATGGTTTTCTCAAAAGCAAGGACTAATCATGTGGGTTACCTATAATCAATCTTTGAAAGATGAAGATGGTTTGCTATTTTTTTGAAACCTAATAAGAGCATATTAAACATCATATAATGTAAGATCTTTGGTCACATCATCACCAAATATGGAATTACAATTGACCTAGATAGAATTTAGGGGATATCAAAAAATTTATTCTGAAATAATAAGAAGGAACTAAAATATTTCATTGGAAAGATCAACTTCGTAATAAATTTTATATCAAGATTTAAAAAAAAATATTAGATGTCTAAATTCAATTCTCAAGCAAGATGCTAAAGTGGAATAGGCAATAGAGGTTCAAAAGTATTTTTAAGAAATTAAAGATGCAATATCACAGGCCCTTATACTGATAGGTCCAAACTTCACTAAAGAGTTTTTATTTTATAATTCATTTACTATTACCACCATACTCACACATAAGAAAGTTGGAAGTGAAAACCTTATTGCATTCATGAGAAAAAAAATGAAAGAGGTAGAACTCAAGTGTTCCATGACAGATAATAAATTTTGACATTACATTCTAAGGAACAAGATCATTACCATTGTATTGGATCCTAATGTTAATCACACTTTGGGGCAAAATTAATTATGAGAATGTAGAGGGAAATAGATGATAAAATTATAAGATTTTGACATATAAATCAAGTCTACCAAGCTTTTTATAAGTCAATGGATCATTCTTCTCATGATTGATCCTGATTCATGTATCATCATTGAAGAGGTTTGTGAAAACCAAGTATCTAAAGGAGATTGGTATATTGAAATTATTCAATACTTGCTCATAGGTACTTATTCCTCAAATATTAGAAGAGAACAAAGGAAATATTTGAGACTCAAAGTCACTCATTACATGATTATAAAAGGGATCCTCTATAGAAGTAATTATGAAGGCATCTACCTGATATGTGTATCATGAGAAGAATATTGATAAATTTTGGAAAATTTACACCATAATATAGGTAGTGGTCATCATTTTTAAAACACCACAACCCATAAAATCCTTAGAATGGGTTATTATTATTCCATAGTCTTCAAGTATGCACACATTTACATTAAAAGATGCCAGGAATGCCAAGGCTTGGCAAAAAGAGAAGTACACACAATAATTCCTTTACAACCTTTTATTGAAGGAAAACTATTTTCTCAATGGAGTTTGGACTTCATTGTGGTCATTAACACTAATTCTTCATCTAGCCACAAGTCTGTACTCATAGACATAGACTATTTCACATGATGGACTGAATCTATAACTATAAAACATGCATGACCATAAGATGTAATTAGATTTCTAGAGGAAAATATCACAACTAGATTTGGTACCCTTATTTCTCTAGTTTGTTACAATGGGCCACCATTCTAAATAGTAGAGTTCACTAAATGTGCCCATGATAATCAAATCACCATCAATTCATCATCTAGTCATTACTCACAAGGAAATGGATTGGCTAAATCAACCAATAAAAACTTGATTGATGCCATTAAAAATTCAGAAATAGACAAACCTAAAAATTGGCACAATCTATTAAAATATGCACTATGGGTTGATTAGATGAGATACAATTAGGCACTCAAGGCCTCACCTTAATTTTCATTATATGAGAGATAATAATTTTTCTCAATAATGCTTAAATTTCCAACATATCAGTTTATGTAGGAGTATATGGAACCAAGTGATAGAGTGGATTCTAGATGATTTGATATAATAAAAATGAAAGACTCAAGGACTGAGGCCTTACATAATTTTAGTAAACATTGGGACATAGTCAAAAGGTGGTTTGAAAAAAGAATAAAATTCAAAGCATTCATAATATTTAAATTGGTGATTCTATGGGATAAATCCCGTGAAAATAACAGACAATATGACAAGTTTACCCCATTGTGGATTGGACCTTATCAGATTTGAGAGATCCTAGGTAACAATCATTTCCATCTAAGGGACCTCTAGGGAAATGAGATGACATATCCAATCAATGGATAGTTTTTGAAGAATTAATTCATGGATGTACCATTTGGGGATGTCCCAAAGTAAAAATATATGTGGTGGTAAGAGTAAGATTGGACTAGATTTACTACTTTAGTATAATAGTTTTATTGCTTTCATAGAAAATATTCCATTCTTATTAGGTTAACATTTCTTATTTTTAGAATTTTGTTTCATAATTTAGTTTTCTACTTTATAGATTAAACATTTTTCTTTGTCCCATGGCAATATATGCTTAAGTGTCCAACCCATTGTACTTCATATAACATGTTAAGAAGCTAAAGGATCATCCTATGGGAAAACACACCAAGAAAAAGACACTCCAACTTGTTTACTGGTAGGATTTTTCACCACTATATTTCATATTTTTAGTATTAAAGTATGTAATAGGAAAATTAATCATAAACAAGCTACCATTGAATGCTTCAATCAGGCATGTAAAGGCTTCTCTCACTACTACATACAAATTTTAGAATTTTTTCTCACTTTCATTAGATCAAATGCTCCTTTCATTTTAATACTTGTTTGAGGAAATGACCATTGATATGGTTGTAACTAGTAGGGAAATCGAGTAACGAATTATGCTTTCATATATACTAGCTCACTATGGTTTCTTCTCTCCCTCTTCCATCAATATTCTACAAAATAAAATAATATAAAAGTAAGGATTAAGGCATCCTAAAAAGAGTAATCCAACAAACCTAAAAAAAATATAAAGATGATCAAAATATCAAATGATGAAATAAGGTTAATGTATCAAGCATCATATAACATGCAAGAGGAGGAAAGAGAAGGAACCCATGATACCTTTTTTGGGGCTATGGATGTATGTCTGGTAGTAGAGCAAAGCTAGAGCTTCCCCAATTTTTAAAACTATTTTTCATGAAACTAGAATGAAACATATAGTTAAACAAATTATCTACTAAAGTCTTCAAAACAAAGGTAAAATGAAATCACTTCCTCACATAGATCTAGCGTGAATGAAGAGGCAAGTATGTTAGATGTGGTTGGTATGAGTCTCTTTTGTTTGTTTGATTCAATTATTCTTTTGAATATTGGTTCATTTTTTAATATAAAATTTTTAACCAAAAGTTTTTATTTTTCAAATACTTGAGAGTATTTCCCATCTAAGTTACCATTTGTTGTACACAACATACCCCTATTCCTTTTTTTTATAATATGGGCCCACTATATTTATAAAAAGGTCTAAGCCTATTTTGAAAATATTCTAAACTAAAATCTTTATGTATTGCAATAACTTAACTATTCTAAAAACCTATGAAAATTCTTTTTTTTGTGGACTAACCTACTAATGTTCTTTAGAAGCTATGTATATATAGGTCTCAACTCAATCTAATCTTAAAAAAAAATGTTCGGTGAACTTGTTCAGAATTGTGCTTAGTGGGATTTCATCTTTAGAACTTTTGTTTGGAACTCAATTTAATCTCTAGATTTTTTATTTGTAGGTAGTGTTTAGGATAATTGTTTGGAGTTTCTATTTATATATTGGGCCTCTGTAACTCTTTTTTCCATATATTAAAGACTTCACCATTTAATTTTTTGGACTTGCTCTTCGAGAACTAGGTTTTTAGAATTTTTAAACTTCAACTCATCTTGGTCTTTAGAGGATTTTTTTTCAATACCCTTTGACAGAATTAATTGACACAAAACTATTCTTCAGTGAAAGTGATTAGAACAATCATTCAACAAGTTTGTTTAGTTCATATGGGTCTTCAGACATTTTGATAGGTGAAATTATTCGATGGAAACATTTGATATTTTGGTGTTTGGAACATTTGTTTTACAAAAGTATTTGTCTCATTGGGGTCTTTGTAAAAATTATTCATGGAATTTGGTAGGCTTATTTTGGTCTTCAGAAAAAGCATTTGAAAATTTTATCTAGGAGATTCATTCACCTCACAGACACTATTTTAATTATATATCCCAACTCCCAACTACTAAGATACCCTGTGGCATGGTAAACTACAGTGAAATAAGTGAATAAATGATACTTCGAAAAATTTAATGATGTAGCGCATCTATTAATCATCAATAGTGCCTATGTGGCATACCCACCAAATGAAGTGGTAAATTTCAAATTGAACAAATAAATCAAAGTTATAGATGTTGGACATTAATGGTGTATGAATTGGAAATGAATTCCAAATATATATCAAATAATTATGGATGAACATCATGCTCATTAATCTCAAGCTAAATTCAAACTTAATTTCTTCCTTACTATAATCCCTAACCACTAGCATTTTGATTGTATAGTATACCCATGAGAGTTGATATGTTAACATGAAAACTAGACCAATATCAACACAGTCAAACAACAATGGCATCCTCATATAAATCACTCTAAAGAATATTACTCACATTAATTTTGTATATCAAGGATTAAACTATATATAATGACACATTATTTGAGCTCACAGTATTCAACAATGACTACAATAATTATTCAATATTATGGGAGGAGGTATACCAATTTGACGCACATACGCATGAAGAAAAATTGAATTTACCTCAATGGAAATAGGATACATACTTCCTCCCATTCAAGAACCAAGGAATACACTTTGTAGTAGAAAATTTATAGTTTATTCCATGCATTAACCTCCTATGAGACTTATTCTTCACTAGGAAAGTGATCAGAGGCATATTCCTACACCATTTAGAACATAAGATAACCATGCCATGCAGCTCAGGTGATACATTTAAAAGGTATCTCTACCTCTCCATTTTATATGTTACTTATGATTTTCATATTGTATTCACATAGAATAAGGATAAATCAAATGAGAAAACACTAAGTATTTGGATGGTTCCTGAGGAGACCATCAACTTCAAGGATAAGTAGATAGTGTTGGTGATCAAATTTAAGATGGGAATCTAAATTGGGATGGCCCTCTTGAATATGTATTTCATCTATTTGAGAATGTACTTCCTCCATCATAAGTGGATTCTATTTCTCAACTTACTAATGACCTTAGAGTTAAAATTTTCTCTGGGTGAAGTAATCAATGTAAGGTTATAGGAGAATGTATTACATAAAAATAAGATTCCCCAGGGAGGCCATTTCTACATGACGTCCTACCTTCTTAACACTATGATCAGTAAAATTTATGTTCATAATGGGTAAATCTAGGTCCCATATCTATAATATATCAAGAATCGTATATTTTATTCATATTATTTCATGCATATATATACATACACCTTGAACATTGTATACATTATAGAATATGTCTACACCTAGGTATGGATGGCCATCCATGAGTTCCCTCTACCTAGGATATTAAAAAGAATTATAGATAAATTTTTGATTAGGGGAAATTACTAATTCTACCCAATCTACACTATTATTATGGTTATAAACCATAAGTTATCACCCTTACACCTCTCCAAGTATGTGCTTGACAATCTAACAGAGCAATAAAATGTCTACTAGTTATGGTGAGGAATATATGAGGATATGAAAAAGATAAATAAGAGATATTTTCATGTATCCCACCTTATGATTTTGACAATGTGCTATGTAAACCTCAAACATTTCTATGAATCTATAAATTATAGATAGTATTACTCATTAGCTACACTACTGTACAAAGACTAGACCCACATGGTCAAGTACAAAAAACATCAAGGGCCTTATTATTTCCTATCATCATAAACATTATGATCATGAATTATTATTTATCAATGATAAGTATTATTCCCAAGTAAAGGAATGGACATAAATAGTAAATTTCATAGAATAACTCTTGAAAATCATTCAAAGGAAACCTTCATCTTGATTACAGACACACAAACTAGTCTCCCACCAGCTAGAGGATGGGATACATCATATTTTTGGGTTAATAGGTCATCTCATCCATTAAATTAACAAGGTAAACCCTCATAGACACTCCTTGTTAAACACAAAACTATAAATAAGGAGCTAGGGTTTATTGATACTTCACTTAGGGGAGCACAAGATGACCCCATTTGTCTTAACTCTTCAGATTCTAAGGGACATGACCAGGCAAGTGTTACATCAATATCAAAGGATGTTGTTATGGATAAATCAACCAAAAAAATCTAAGAGGTACCTTTTATATATAGGAAAATAACTATTTGTTATAATATAATGATGAGGGCTCAACCCCCTCCATAGAGTCTAATTATTGAGGCACCATCAGTAGAAGGGCCATCACAAGAGGCAACTAGAGGTTAATCCGTGGATGAGGAGGCATAAATTCAAAGAGATAAGATCCTAAGCCTCTAGGACACTAAGGGAAAATATCCATTACATGAAAAACCATAAGTTGAGTAAGCATCCCCTTTAGTTTCCATGACTCATGTTGTGTCTTATGTTTCTCCTTTTATTATTAGTACATTTGATTCTATGCCCCTCAATCCTAGTGGTCCCCCTCCATACCCAAGGTGGAGGTCTTTTCTACCCAAGCAAGTTCCCAACTAACTCTACTTGTTCCCAAGGTAGAGGATACTTTCTCTACCCCTATTATTCATACTCCCTCACTTAGTCTCCCTCCAGTTATACCTTTTATATCCATTATTATTATTTCTACTATGGTTCCTTCTACCACTATCCTAACTCCAAAAAAGACTAACAAAAAGGTAACCAAGAATTTTAAGGGATTAATATGAATCTTTCACATCCATGTTTCATCTTCTCAACTATGTTTATCAGTGCCTCGTCTAAATTCCTCTCAGGATACTATGATAATCAAAAAGAAGGCTGATAAGAAGAAGCCCATCTATAACATCCACCCACTACCTTAATAAGGTGGAGAGGGTTGTTTCTAAAATAATTTGGCCTTCACTTCCCGATCCCCTACTTGAATAAACTTTAATTAAAACCTCATGAGAATTTTTAGGTGAGACTACAGTTCAAAACACTCAACATAGATACAACCTAGCTACTCCTTCCATAGTGGGAAACAAACATACGGTCAAAGACTTTTTAAAGTCCTAATCTTATCCTTATGGATTTATCCACTGTAAACTCCATATTTGAAAAATCTATAGGGAGTGTGCAAAGGGTAAGGAAGACAAAACTAGGAGATGAGATTGGAAGAAACACAAGAGTTATTTACCTTGTCTAAAAGGAAGAACAAAAAATTAGGGCAGTCCCATAATGATGCTCTAGTTGAGATACATGAAGGAACTAAAATTGATAGAAAGGAGTTGGAGAAAGAACTAAAACTAGAACAATTACTGGAACAATAAAAAATTGTGCATGTTCCCTTACAGATAGAGACATGTGTAGAAAGTATCATCTAGATTTTAAAATATCTTAGAAGGTATTACTATAATGAGGATGGAATTGGTACCTCATATATTTGAAACCATTAAATTATTTAATTCTTTGAAACAATATTAAAATGAGTTAAAATAGTTTAATATTTATATAAATATTAACTATGATTCCCAACTTAATTTGATGGCACCATTAGAGGCTACCAATACCCTTAATTTAGTAGTCATTAGGACCCAACAGGTTATAAAATGGATCATAGTAGCTAAGGAAATAATGCCTAAATACATAGATCATAAAACTCTCATTTTTCATATTCTAGATGAGCTAAAACTCTTGTATGTCAGGGATTCCATGGTTAGATTCATCATCAAGGATAATCTTGATCAGCTTCTCCAACATGTTTATCAAGATTTAAGTAAAAATTACAAGGAATGGCATTGGAATAAATAGAATTTGAGATAAATTTTATGAGGAAAAAGGTCACAAAGGTAGACATATTCAAAATTAATCTTAGAAATATAAAGTCTAAGCATGTAAGGCTTACTCAACAAGTCAACAAGGTGCATAAAACTCCATTGCTTAATATGGACATTATTAGGTACTAGAATGGCATTGGTGTCAAACACTTTCATGTGTTGGAAGTAAAGATAAAATTTGATGATTAAAATTCTAGTTTAGCACAAGCTATAACTTTGACACCAACAAATAGGAGCTCCATGCAACCACCTACTAAGCCTTAGTTAAAGGATAATTTTTTATGTATACATGTAGATAATACTAATCCTTGTATCTATAGTTTACTTGTACTTAGCATATAAATGTAAAATTTTCTTGAACTATTTGTAATCATGCACACATTTCATTGCATTGTACAAGCAAACTAATTTTGATGTAGAATTTAATTATGAGCATTCACACATTTAATTTTGATGATAAAAATAGAAATAAGGTTCTAATTACATAATTTAACTATGATTTTTCATGGACTTGGAGGATGTGGAAACCCCTCCCCAAGTCAATATATTCATGTAATTACACATTCCAAAGGGTTGTAAGTTTTATAAATATAAGAAGAAATAGTTTTTATATCATAAAACTACATTGGTGTTCTTTCCTTCCATTTTTGTGTTATTAAGGTTTTGTTTTCTTGGTTGTATTAATCCAAAAATTTGAATTGTGTAAACTCTATTGATAATTATGGTTTTTATCATTATTATATACTGATTTGAGATGTGTAGAAGCTATTTAAAGTTAGTATATTTCATTAAATTTATGTAATTTGTTAAAACCATGTTAATATTCTAAAGTGTGCATGAGTGTGTTCTCTTAGGTCTAGTCTTCTAAGTGTGTGCCATAGCTGCATTAGATGCCTTCTTGGCTTGAGCTATAATCTCCTAACTAAAGGTTTGCAATAGTAACTCTAAAGTGAGCAACCTTCAATTGAGACCACTAATTTTCCTATATTGTTCCCCAAGACTACCTAATAGTGTTTTCCTATGAGTGTGAAATAACTAAAAATAATAAGCATTACTCCTAGAAACACTTGTCCATAAAGGAAATAATCTATAAAGTGACCCCTTGAGACCACAAAACCTTCTTCTCTATTCTATCCTTCCCTCATTTTGAAGTTTATTTAATTGATAGCTACCCACTTTAGAATAGATACCACCCATCCATCCAACTCACTTAGGTTTTGATTTATTTACTAGGATTAATTTCACTACAAGTAAACTTAGTTAATAACTTACATCCTCTACTTGATATTCCACCATAAGGTTATTTAACCCATACTTAAAACTTATGTTGGAAATATTGTCATTGATGTCAAAGGTTTAGTATTATTGGTGATAAAGGCCCCATTGCATTTAGTATTTCTTATCTTGGCTAATATGAGTTAATATTTATTTAATATTAACGAATATATTTTTGGTTGCATATGAGACAAAATAAGGGCCCATGGAGAAGTCAAAGAGTCACGAGATAAAGACAAAAGAAGGATGGGACGCATTTTCCCATGAAGAGTCATCTTGGGGAATACCAAGAGTCACCAAGTGGAGACAAAAGAGTAAAGGGCGAATTTCTCATGAAGGGACACTTTAAGGAATACAAAAAATCACCAAAGATAAGGACAAAAGTGGGAAAGACGTTTTTGGTCATGAAGGGTCACCACATGACTTTTCAAATACTTGGATATGAAGGGTCATCCAAGATTGGCACCATTTTCCATGAGAATTGAAAGGTCACAAAGGGGGAAGGACAAAGGTCATTTAGAAACCTATAAATAAAGGCTTGAGTAGCCATTTGTAGTGTGGATGTGAGAGGTTGATTTGATATTGTAATATCTAGCTTAGGAGAGCAATTGTGAGAGATGAATATGATTTGTATTTGTTATATATAGCTTAGAAGAGAAAAGGTGAGAGAGAGGAAGGAGATGTTGTATTGATCTATCATTTGTTGAGATAGCAACAATAAGAGATAGGTGTGTGGTATACACAAAGGGGTTGGTGCTCCTATGGGTTGGTGCTCACAAATTATTGCTGGGTTGGTGCTCGGCAAAGGGATTGGTGCTCTTGTGGGTTGGTGCTCATGAATGGTAGCTGGGTTGGTGCTCGGCAAAGGGGTTGTTCTCACGAATATATTTGAGATTGATTCTCTATGGTTTTTCCCACATTGGGTTTCCACATTATATCTGGTGTCTCTCTCTATCTTGTGTGATGTTTATTGTTTGAGTTTTATTGCATATCTTGAATGTTTGATTAAGTGGAATTTGATAAAGGGAAAGTTTCATAAGATATATAATATACTGATTCACCCCCCCTCTCAGTATATTCTGTGCTTAACAACTTAGGCCTCTATGTGGATTTAATCTCCACTGAGATCCTAAAATGTTAGAAGCCACCTTGTTAAATTTGGGGATTTTCACAAGACCCACATCAATACTTAATAACACCAATCTACTTCTACTTGTGTTCCTCAAAACCCTAACAAGTATGGAGGCATATGATTTCACATTGAAATCAATCAAAATATGGAATAGATAATGATTCAAGACTTGGTCATGTATGCAATCAAAAATTCATCATGTCTATAAATCAATCTTGGCTTAGATAAGATAGAGCATACCTACACTTATGATTGGGGATACACTTGTTAAGTTGGAGCATGACCAATATGGGTATTTGCTAGACCCATTTAAGGGATCATTTGTCATAACTATCATGCTAGGAAGAGTTTAAAATCCTAAAATATAACACAATCACACAACAACCCTAATATATTCCTAAGGTTTATAGTAATCACTTATTTTAATAACAAGAAATTAAATCTAATCTAGTGCACACCAAAGCTTGTGGCACAAAGTGGGGGTTAGAAACAATAAAATAACTAAACTAAACATGTATTACAAGACATATACTCACGTTAATGTATTTAGAATCCTAATACATGGGAGAAGAATACAAATGCATTATCTATCTACTATTATAAAGAAAAAATAAAGCTATGAATACTTACCTTTGAAATGAACCCATTGAGCCTCAATCTCTCCGTTGACCAAGGTGCTTTGTAAGAGATTATTATGGTATGTAAGGATAACCAATATAAATTAGCTCTAGGCTACACAACCTATCTAAGCATATAAAAGACTTCTCCACAAGACAAGATTTGTATCTCTAAAGAAAGTATGGAACCCTAAGCTTTATTCCTCAAGTCGAATAGTTAATAAGTAGATGTTCACTCTCACTTATTCACTAATAATTATTCTCTTATGAAATGGTGGGAAATACAATTGAAATATAGGTAGATCTTACCCTAAATCTTCCTAAGAATTTCAGCTGTATAGGGTCGACCCAGTCAACCCAATGTGTTTTCAAGGATAATTCACTAGGTCTAAGATAGGTTGGCCAAAAGGCTTAAAAGCTAAGAAAGTGAGAAATATCCCTAAATTGTACTAGGTTGACCTAGTTGACGTAGTATAGTTGTCTGACCAAAAGGGTGTTAAGGTAAGAAAAGAAAGGATGGAAAGAGGAAACTATTAGAATAGGTAGGAATACGAATAATAAGCTTATGTTAAATGGTTTTAGGAGACAAGTGTGTAGATGAAAAGTGGCAAAAGGGATAATAATATTACAAAGCACTGATGGTCTACCCACCCCTTTCTTAGTATACCCATTAAGGTATGCACTTAGAAATATTGAGACTAAATAGGTTCATGTAAGATGTAAAGTGTCAGTAATCAATAAATTTTTTAATATATTATGTGTATATAGGTCACATAGACACAAGATTCTCAGAATAATGCTAACATCCTCCTAGAAACTCATTGTTTTATCTATTCAAAGTCATTAACATGGGATAAGAGGACACTAGAATAGTGTATTATTGGTAGAGGGACCACACTACCATTTGTATGAGAATTTGACACCTATTTCCTATTGATGATACCTTATACCCTTCTTGCACTGATTTCAAACCTACCACTTGTCCATCTTTGTCATTTTTATAGCTAAGTGTCTCTTTTATAATTCATTACTATTTACATACTAAGCAAATAATCAAATTATAACATAAATTAATGGCTACTGATAGTACCATATTTATTCCCTAATTTATCTACTCATCTCTTTATCTACTTAGGTTTTTTACTTTCCATAATTCCTAAAATATTTAAATAAAATTACAAAAAATATTAGAAAGACCATGAAAATATATTATAAGGTTAAATCCTAAACAAAGTGTCTTTGGTTTCAAATCCTAAAAAAATTAGGCTTTATCATTTCCCAACATGGCATTCAGATTGATCCTAATAAAGTAAAATATATTGTTGATATGCCACCACTTGATGGACTAAAATAACTAAGAATTTTACAAGAAAAATTCCAAGCCATTAGATGGTCTATTTCTCACTTACTCGATAAATCTCAACCATTTTCTAGATTATTATGCAAAAGCACCAGATTTGAATGGGATGAACAATGTCAAAAATATTTTGATGAATTTAAATAATTTAAATTAATGCACAAGTTATTTTGACACTTGTTCCTCATAAACCTTTTTTATTATACACATTTTCCATCAAGTAAACCTTGAGTAATTTGTTATCACAATATGATGATGTGTAAATAGAGAAATATATTAAATACATCACTTTCACATTGGTCTATTATTTGAATAATTACAACCTAGTGGTAAATTAATGCTTAACTATTATTATTTTCACATATAAATTTACACTTCATATGCTTAATACTAAGACACATTTTATTACAAATATTTATCATTTGAGGTATATAATTTCTAAGCCTTATCTATCTAAATGCATAGTTAAGTGGGTCATGCAACTCATGCATGTAGATATTAATTTTATACCACAAAAATTAGTAAAATTCCAAATTATTGTTAACAAGCTCATTCTGGATCCCTTATTAGACCACACTCCTATAGATGACACTTTTTGATATCAGTTTGTTGTGTGTATTTGTTGAGGTCAACATACCCCCATTTTCAAAAAATGGGGAAACTTGTTTCAAATTGTGAAAATTTGTAGCTTAAAATTAAAAATTTACTTAATTAGAGTAACTTTGGCATGTTTGTAGTTAATTATTTATTTAAGATCACCCATAACTAGTTTGGTTAGCATATTTGTTCATGATTCTAGTTTCATATCACCTAAATTTGCTAACATTAGATATCTATGTTTTCGGTTGTAGGTTTAATAGAGTCCATTTAGAAAGAGTAATGTTTGGGGTTCCATATATTAATGTTAATTTTATATTTTAATAACCTTTGGTCTATTAAAAATCAAATTGAAGTCATGTTAATAATATTGAAACCCTCATTCAAATTACATTAGCTTAGGTCCCTTTGAATCAAATTCAAATTTGGTGGGAACAATTTATGTAGGGATGATTAATCATGACATGGACTTAGTTCATTTTTTATCCCAAGTTTTAGCTATGTTTATTAACATGAAAAAACCTTAGTAAAAAAAACTGTTTGGTCCCTTCATGTCCCAAGCCCCCATTGGTCCCTTCTATTTCCACATGGTCTAACTAACCACTAGGTTCGTTTGTTATGTTTTAGATCCTTGTCCTAAGAATTTATGCCATGTATTTTATTTTGTGTGGGGTCCCATTTATCATGTTTTATAACCTAGATTAAATATTTTATCCTAAAATTTTATCATTTTTATCAACATGAATAAAACCATAATCTAAAATATTTAACCTAAGTTCTCTATATTTCTTGACCTTGACTTAACATTATTTACTATTTATAGGATCCATGGTATGCATTTACTTGCACATAATTGATCAGATGATGTGAGATAAAGTACATAAGTAAATATCATCAATCAATCATGCATATTCACTCAATCAAGTTGATCTAATAGTGCATGATCAGAGTTGAAAAGTCAAGCCATGACCCCAAAGTTAAAGTCTAAACATGTCCCCAAATATCAATGGTGTGCAACCAAGTGTAGACATTTTGATCGATGATTTATAATAGGTTAAAGATTAAATGGAGCCATAAGACATCAATAAGGTGAAAAGTGTCGCACTTGTAGCTAAAAATCACTTAGTAAATAATGGTGTTTAACCTTGCAGATCAAGATCCAATGGAGTGCATTGATTCGGCTAATCAAGATATAATAATGTGTAATAAAGGTTTAAAAGTAAAGATTCTTAAGGATAACCACAAATGTGACAAGTGGAATAACCATGTACCATGAATTAAATTTCAAGTATCTTCCAAATATCGATGGCATGCATCTCACATACACATTCTGATCAAGGTGTAATTTTCAAAATACAATTGTCACTTTTTAAATATTAATGAGAAAAGCACCATGAAAATGCTATAAGGATGCCATAAAAGTTACCATTTGAACTAGATACCACCATTAAATCACTAATAAGACCTTTGATAGAGCCCTAACATGCACTAAATCCTAATACAACCTTGTATTAATCATAATCAATCTTAAGAGAGTTGAATTATCATTTGATCAAGAATAATTCAATCCAAAAATAAAGTGTAGACCACTAGTGAGGAATTTGAAAAAATTCATAGCCACTATGAAAAATTATAGAAATTACCTACTCTACACCATTTTTAGGTAATAACAAATTCTATCATCATCACTGTGCGTGAAGAGATTAAGCCATGGATTATGGCTCTATAAAAGGAAGAGGAGAAAATAATGGTTACCCCAAGAGCATCAAGTGGAGCACAAATAGAAACCCTATCTCCAAAAATGACTCAATCAGTAGTGTGGGTTTAATTTAATCTAGAAACTACCATCTTAGAAATATTGACAAAAAAAAAAGGCCATGATTGTTGGAGAAAAATTCACCTTTCAAAAAGTGGAACCATTCACTAGTTTGAATCATGTGGAAGGACAAAGGCCTAGTGAGGTTCCTATCTTTAAAGAGGACCTATTTAAGCTAGCTTAAACATAATCTAATCAATTTTAGGCTATCATCAAAGGCATGATGCAACAACAAAATAATTTAGAAGAGACTATCATCTTGTCAATCTTAGAAGATAGATTCAAGAAATCTAAGGATACCATGATTGAATCATTCAATTCTTTAAAGTTAGTCATAACCAAACAAGAGGAAATAAGTAATAAAAATTCCATGGATACAAGCCAAGTTGCATTATGGTAAGCTGTGAGTTATGAAGTAAAGGATTTGATCAAAGCCTTAACTAATAACCAAATCCTTAAATTAATAATATTCATCCTAGTTCATCTAAACATGGCTATGGATATATTATTGAATAATATCAAATCCCTAAGTAGTTGGTCCAAGAAAATGGAGGACATTTAAAAGGACCTTAAACAAAAAAATATGATGATTCACATATTTATCAACTTAATCAAAGATCCCACCTCACTTAGTCCTTTGGGCCTTATCACTGATGAGGATTTCAAGCATAGAGATTATCAATTCATGTAGTAAGGAACCAAGGCCAAGGAAAGATAAGGGCTGATAATAAGAAGATCATGGGTCTACTATTGTCATCTAAGGAGAATATATGAGATGCTAGGAGCATCAAGTAGGCCTTGGAAAGAGCTAAAAATGACCTCAAGAACCTAGGAGATCAAGAAAGAGAGTTGTTCATGAGACCCATTATTGACCTCCAACTAATCAATGAACAACCTTATAGAATGAAGATCCTACGAAGAAGGTAGAAGGCTATAGTAACACTAGGGTCCTAAATTTAGTTAGATTAGGAATATTCTTTTGTAACTAAAATTTTATATTTTCAAAATGGAATATTATGTTTGTAAAGGCATGTACAACTTGTAAGGTACATTGCCTATAGGTTAGTATATTAGAAAAGGTATTTTTTTCTAGAATGTAACAAAAATGATAGCTATCCTATACACATGTACAAATGTAATTTTTCATTACTGACCAACATAACTCATGAATTATCTATATAAAGAGATATTGCCAATTAAAGAGAGATTTTTTGAAGCCAAAAAGTATTTTTTAACTTTTAAGCAAAGTAATATAAAGTAAGGAGTTCTACAATGTTTATCCATTTTTCTTGTGTGAATTGTTATTATGATTTCTCTCTCATTTCTCTAGTCTAAATCTTAGATTTGAATGGTTCTAATGAATTTTGGTTGTGCATCTTTAAGTGTAGAGTTGATAATTCATGATTATGCTAGATTAGTTGAAAGTTTTAAGGTTTAATTCATTTTATTTACCTTTCTTGAATATGTGCTAATGTTGTTTTATTGAAGGGGTGAATCTTTAAATTAAATTTGGTCCTTATTTTCACTATTTCATACTATCCTTAGATATTTGCTTAATGTCTAATAAGATTTGAGAATATGCTACTTCATGTCGTATATTGGTTAAATGCATGTTTAGATATAACTTGAACTTTGTCATGATGTTTGTGTTAAATATCAATAACATATCTATTCTCTACCCACCCTTCTTTTTACTCATTTTTTATCAATTCACCTTGGGTTGGATTCATTGTGAATATTCATCTTAGTTTAGATTTAGACTTAGGTATGATCATAATTCACTCTAATTATCATATACTACATTCATTTTCTTAAAGATCAACTTCAGGGAATGGTGGCTCCCAACCACCACTTAATATAAATTTATAGAATGGTTAATTTTCTATACCTCTATTCCAATGAAGATAATAGGATTATCAAAACATGTAACTCATGCAATGGACTCTCTGAGTTCATAAATGAGAAGTATTTATTGAACACTCTAGACCACCTATGATACATATTTAGGCATCAATAATATCATTCAAAAAAAACATGGATCATGTGCTTCTATAGGTCCAAATTTGCTTCAAGTGTTGGCTTTAACATTGTATTAGTGACTCCTTAAGGTTAAATTATTCCTTTTACATATTTTTTGAACTTTCCATGTACCAATAACATATCATATTATGGGGATTTAATTCAAGGATTACATGTTATGTATGCTTTAAAGATTAAATCTATTAAATTATACGGTTATTTTCTACTTGTTAATTAAGTGATGGTTTGACATCAAAAAATATAATAGAATAATAATTCCATATTGAGATATTGTGTATAATTGATCATTCACTTTGAGGAATTTGAGATTAAAAACACTCCTTGAAGAAATAAATTTTACGTTAATGTTATGGCTAGTGCCACTTCACTTGTTCCTATTTCTATTACTAACAATCATTATATATTTACTATTAATATATTACAATAACTATCATTACACTACCATCTCTAGGTAATTTAGATGTATTTACCATAGAATGTGATCCCTCTAGTTCATAGTGATACATAAGCATTTTCAATTTTTTCTATCAAATGAGACTATTCCTTTATTTTTTCTAGCAATAAAAAAATAAAATTAATGAGAGATGTTATTCAATATGTTATCATTGGTGATGATTTTTCCAAGATATAATTTTATGCTCATTTAATTATATGCCTTGGGCATGAGGACGCTGATATTTCATTACAATAGGTTCATGATAGTGAATGTGGAGGATAATTTAGTGGAAAATTGATGTCATACAACTTGCTAATAATGGGTTACTATTGGTTTCCATTGAACATGAATGCTAAAAACCTAAATTATGTTTTTATAAATATTAAATACAATGATTTAATGCATGAACCATCTCAATAATTACAACCTATTATTTCTCCTTGGCCATTTTCTATTTTGGGTTTTGATCTATTGATAAAAATAATCCTTAATCATCAAAAGGTCACAATTTCATTACTATTTATAATAAATATTTTATTGATTAGATTAAAGTTTTTCCATTATAAAATTATAATAGGTGAAGACATATATATATATATATATATATATATATATATATATATATATATATATATATAACAAATTACATCATTTCTTAATTTTGAAGGTGTTATCACAGTTTTTGAAAATAGATGAACATGGTGGAAATTCAATTGCTAAATTTTTTTTAGCTGAGCTTGAAATCATCAAAAAATATAGAATTTTTTTATTTTTAATTAATTAATTTAAAATTCACATTTAAAATGATTTTTACCATGAATTATTTTAAAATACATTTAAGCCTCCCATGCAAAAAGTTCCTAACATTTCCCATAATTTACAAAATCCGTTTAACTTTTTATAAGTTGTACAAACATATGTTACTTTTCCAAAAGTTGTACAAATTCCAATTTAATTTTTCTACTCAATGCAAATTGCATTTTTTATTTTGTGTTTCATGTAATTTGAATTTTTTTTTGCATCCCTATGCAATTTGAATTTTTTTTGGGGGGTTTCATGTAATTTTAAAATTCATTTTCCCATTATATGAAAATTACAAATTTGATTTGATTTTTCATGCAAATTACAAAATTGATTTAAGTTTTCATACAAATTATAAAATCAATTTTTGATTATGTGCAAGTTGTAAAATTGTTTTACATTTCCCCTTTTCATGCAATTCCAAATTCTATTTTTGCACGTCATGCAAATGTAAACACACTTCCCTAAACCATGAAAATATAAACCTCCACATTGTAATTACCTTTTTCAATGATGTAAATTACCTTTACAAATTCAACTCTCTTTCTTCAACTTGCATGCAATCTCATTTATTTTTTTTTGCTAATCATGAAAATATGGTTATTTTCTTATGGCGTGTTAAATGAAGATTGTCTTCCCTTCTAAACATTTTTTTCAACATGCATGGTCGACTCTAAATTTTTTTAGCAAATTAAAAATTAAATTTTCATTTGTGTTTTTAGCTACCATCTACCAGAATAAATTTGCTCAGATGGAAAAAGAAGTTATTATAATTTATTTTTAAGTCATAAAAACACTGTGTAAGATAAAATAGAAAAATAAGAAGATATAGATATTAAAATTTCAAACAAGCATTTTTCCCAACCAACAGGCCATAATAATTCCAAGGAGGAACATTGAGAATTTGAAAATCAAAATTTTTACATCAGCCAAGCACTAAGATGTGGGGTGATGCCAAAAGAGGATTAAGACTTAAAAAATTAAATTAGGTTTTTGTCCTTTTTTTCCAACTGTAAATGTTATGACCACTCATATGCCCTACCCATAGAAATAGAAAATATGCATTTTTAAAATAAAATTTGACTTTTTTTCTTATTTTTTGTTTAAACACCAACTATACAATCTATTTGAGGGTAAATATGGAATTTTTAAATTTTATTTTGGATTTTTATAGTGAAAATATGAGCCATACAACCACTATACAACTATCCATATGCCCAATAGACAAGTAAAAGAACTAAAATTTTGTTTTTTTAATTTTTCATTTGCCTAAAAGTTGAATGGTATAACTTGCTGAGTGGAGGAAGATAATTAAAAAAGTGACAAAATTTTTAGATTCATAAGGGGAATTTTGAATTATACAAACTTGGTAAAAAAGGGATATAAAATTGAAAAGAGTATATTTTGATCGATTCTAGTTATAAATGGAAAATTACACGGCTATGCCACACCCTTGAAAAGAGAAAGTGAAAGTTAAAAAAATTACACCTCACAGAAGAATCTAAGGTTGATAAAATAAAAAATGAATTTTTTATAGGGTTTTGAGTTACAAAAATTAAAAAAATCAAGTTTTACACTATTTTCCCCTAAAAACTGAAAAAATCATATTTCTTTCAGCAAACCCAAAGGGTTTTAATTTTGGTTTAAAAAATTGGTAATTGATTTTTAATATTTTGGCTAAATTAGGAATAGGTGATAATATTTTAAAATAAAAAATTAAATTTTCAAAATTTATTCTCAATTCATTTCTATTTGTTAGGGAAATTTGTAAAATAGAAACAAAAAGAGATTGAACATGAATAGTTACAAGCAGGGAAGTTGGTTAGTCTAAAGTTAAATTTTATAAGGTAGCATTTAAAAACATTTGAGAAATTTGCATGGATAACTTGTGAGTATGGACTCTCATTAAAATAATAAAAAATATTTTGGATTTAATTTATTTAATTTCATTATTTTTTCAAATAAGAAGCTTTTTATCAAATACCTCCCAATTGTTAATTTTCTTGTAAAAGTTGATGTCTTCATCGTCTACTCAAGAAAAGGCAATTATGAGTCAAAGAAACCATGAAGTATAAATTTCATGTCATGACACCTCTTTCACCACTAGATTAAAATGTTGTAAATATCATGGACACTAATCTAGGTCACATTGACTTAGATGAGTTTTGGGAAAGGATGAATGCAGTACATAAGATAGATTTTGGTCAATGTATTTTTGGTAGTGGATTGGCACAAGTGACAATGTTAATGATATTTAATATAGTATATTGAGATATTTTTGGTTGTGGTAAATAATTATAACTCATAGACAAGGTAAGTAATAAATTCACAAGGGGAATTCATAGTAAATTTAGTTCTTAAGTAAATTGACAATGTTTTTCACCTTCCAAATCATGAATCCTTTATGCATCTAACTCTTGATTCCTCTCAAATATTTTGGGATGATAATAGTATGGCATGTGCTAATACATTCAAAAATGCATGGTTTACTAGGCCAAAACATTCCCCCTCATGACTTCCAAAAAATATTGCAAGGTTCGACTCCAAAAATAAAATAAATAACATGATAACATTATTGCACAGGATAGTGGGAAGCCAAACAATGAACTTAAAGACATGGATTTATAGATTCATTTGGATCATCCTTAGAAATAATAAATATATAAATTGGGGATAATTGATTAATGATTCAATTCATAAATAACTAATGGAGGTTAAAGTCATGTCAAAGTTATATATGAATTTGTATCTCATTTATGTTGTAGTGAGTAGATGCTATTTTGATAGATTACATATAGTGGGTGATTTTAGTAAGACAATAATGTATGAATTATATCCCCAAGATAATATTTATGGAGAATTACCATCACTTAAAAAGGTTAAATGATTGCTTTATTCATTTTATCATTTAATTGTTTGGAAAGGAGATCTTCAACATGAGAATATTAGTAGCAACCACCACAAATATAGATATATGGGGAACATGGTTCATATATTTCCCAAATTTTAGTCATTTGAGAATTAGTGGTTGTGAGTTTTCTCTTTATATGCTTCCATGATATTTATCTTATAAGTGGGCATTGATGGAATTGGCAAGGTAACTTATCAAAACACACAAGTTCTTAATAAGTTGATATAAAATAAGGATAAAATTTCCAATCTCAATTGGTACATATACTTATCCATTACTATTAAAGGCCAAGATAGTTGAACAATACATGTATTGTAATAATATCAAAACTTTTGAGAGCAAGTTTGCATTTGATGTCAAGGGATTGATTAAGCACAATATTTGACCTTCATATCAACATCTCCCATAATTTAAGGACTATTGGATATATTACTACAATGATAAATCCATAAGAATCAAAGACAATTCATGATTTACCATGAAATAAATAGTCAAAATTGGCATAATAAAAGTATGAAAATAGTTGGTACATGATGAGGTCAGATTCGACCCCATCTTTGAAAAATAAAACATTATAAAAAAGCCATTTCCTATAGTTCATTAGGATAAGAGGGAATATACTTCTCTCAGAAGTAGAATAAGATAAGTACTTGATATAACTCTTAGGTGGTTAAAGAGAAAAGGAATGGATGTTGTATAATGTTAATTTACATACACCTCTTAGGGAAGATGAGTTTGGTAGCTTTTACAAGCAAAATGTTGAACTAGAAAAGGAAGATAAAATAGGTCTGAGTGGAGAACCCCCAATAATAGAATATATGCCTAAAACAAAAACTATTCAATAGGACATTCAACAATGAAATATTATCAAACTCAAAATAAAGAGTTTAGATGAAAATGTCTCTTTTTCTCCTAGTCTTTCAATTCCTCAAGAGATTCCTATTGACCATTTTTCACTTTCTCAATAACTAGTAGAGAAAATGACCCAATAATTTTTGACTTCCAATGATATGATGTTCCCCATGTCATCTACTTTCCCATTATAAGATCTCACTCATATCTCTTCATCTTCTCCCTAAAATCTTGAATTCCCTCTTGTTTCCTATCTAAGAACACCTATTAATACAATTAATAAACAAGAACAAGTAGAAACATCTTTCCAAGGTTCCACAACTAAAAAAACACCTTCTTCAACTCTACTTAGGCTTATTCCACCAGTATTAAATATATCCCACCTCCTTCCTCAAACATGACAACTTCATATTGGTTGTCTATGGTGGTGAAGAAAATAAAATAAGAAAAGTTGTTAAACTTGAGGAAATATATTTTAGAACTTGATAATTCCTTTCTCGAAGAGGCCAAAGAAAGTGAGAATAATTTTTTGAATGGTAATAGATGAAAAAGGATAGAAGTATATAGATATGTAAATTATCATGGTTGAAAAATATAAGTTAGAAATTATAATTGAAGATTACCAGGTATCTAGGGTCTATTTGGGAAAATATATAGAGAACGGATGAAGGGATATGTACAATTAGCGATTGGTACCATTTTTCAAAAAGTTGATAAAGACAAAGCAACAAAATATGAACTAAAAAAAAAGGTAGAATAGTTGAATTCAATAATACAAATATTGACTAGACTAATTTAACCAATAATTTCTTCATCGAGCCTTCATGCTAAGACATTAGAGAAAGTAAGAGAGGTAGGTCAAATGGGAAACATAGTGAAAGATTGGATTACAAATGTTATTGATCAAGGAAACTCAAAAATTCTTATCTTGACAATAATGTTCTCTAAAATTTGGTCACAATTTAAATATTTAATAGCAAAGTAAAGTGGATATGCACAAGAGAAAAAAATTAGGAAGAATACATTCCTAGGTTGGTTAAATTATCAAAATTTCCTTTCATTAATATTATTGAAAAATGAATTATAAATAATGAAGAATCATCTATCAGACTAAATTTATTTAGGCTACTAAATTAAAGATCCAATCTCTTCAAGAATGTCTTAATAAATGCAATAATGCAAGGTCACTTGAAAGTGACATGATGATGAAAATCAACACTGAGGTCAAAAAATTAAATTATCCTTTTTTGAATGATAAAGATAAAAAAGGGAATCTATTTTCAATTGAAACCATTATTGAAAAATTTAAAGAGTGAATTCAAGACATTTTCAATCCCACATTTTCATTTGGTCATGAGGAACTTCACCATTTATCCAAATGTCAAGTGAATGCAGATAATCTAAACATGAAGAAAAACAATATCCAAAGCAAACTTCCAGAAGTGAAAGAGTTAGACTATGTGAAGGACATTGCCTATAGGTACATATATGGACCAAATGAAGATTTGATCATTGAATTTCTCTAAAAATTTGATGATTTTATGAAAGGGAAAGAAAAATCAACACAATATTAATAATAATGAATAAGTGTTTCTACATTTTCTTCTCATGTTTCTTTTGCATCTAATTTATATTGTTGCACTATATTTCCCCTTGTAAATGTATGTTGCTATTCTAAAAATTATCTTTGTAATTTTTCCAACTTGTTTTCTTTAAGTTGTGTAAATTGATAATGTGATTTTGAAAGTAGTGCAAAAACTCTAAAAAAAATTTCTCGACTAGTGCTAAATGCTCAAAATGTTTTTTCACCATTTCAAGTTATAATTTTTTGTTGGTGTTTTTGTAACCCTATAAAAAAGGAAAAGTAACTGGTTTTTCATCATAAACACCCATTTTAACTTATAAATACAAGTTAGGGATTCATATTTAGGGTTTTAAAATAGATAGATTTTTGACAAAGTTTTATAAAGGGAGATCAGACATTCTACTCTTCAAAATTCAATACAAAGAGGTGTTCCTAAACTTTGTGTTAGTAATATCTTTTGGATTATGTATTTTTTATTAATTTAGTGTATTTGATTCTCATTTATGTTGCTACAAATTTCAAATTATTAATAATAATAAATTAGATTAAAAAATTTCTATTTGGAATAGTGATTTATATTTCCAAACATATGTGAAATCTTGATGGGAATAGAGATAATATATTTGCTATTGCTATTAGAAAATATAGAGGGATATTCATTTTTGTTATCATAGATAAGTATTTTTATGGCATATGTTCTATATCCCTAAGAATATGATTATGTATTTTTGACCCATTAAATGAGAGAGATTTCCTCCCTCTAAAAGTCAATTTTTTTCTCAACACTTTCATCCAATCTTAGTTTCTAACTTGGTGAATTTGTTGCCTAAAACTTCTCCCTTTTCTCTTTTTCTCCACACATTCCTTTCTATAAAATAAATTTTCCACATTTATGTTAAAATTACCACCCCATGATTTACATTTTTTTTTAAATATTTATAATTTTACCATTTTGACTTTCAATAAAGGTAGCTTCGCATGCTAATAGGAGACGTAATTTATTACCCACATTGTTGATGAAAAGTCATCAATTTGTCCCCCTGACAAATTTTCACACCAATTGTTTTTAGTGCCCACTATGGGGCATGATTTTAAAACTATCATGATACCCATATTATATTAGTCTAGATGACTCTACCATCATTTCAAGGACCCCTTCATTAATCTGAGTTAGATTTGGAACAATCTACTCAGCTGGATATTTTGCTAAATCTCAGATAAATCTTTTGGGATTTTGATGAAATATCTATAGCTCAGTTTCAAGTTATCTTAGCCAATCTAAATCAAGATTTATAATATGCCAAAATATTAGAAAGAATTCATGTATGAAGAGAAGCTTGTAGAGTTCACCTAGCATCTTAGAATCAATAAACTCACATATGACCATTTTAGACCTTCAAAATCCAAATCATCAACCTATTTTGAATTGGGATGAAGCTTCAGAGGAAGACCTAATTTTAAGATTTCAATTGTTCACTTTTGACAATAGAATAATAAATGAAAAATTTAATGTTATTAGGATAAAAATAGATATAAAGGAAACACGTGATACCATTTCCCAAAGAAAATTTCTAATTACTTCAAGAAGACAAGTAAAGAGACAAACACAAAGTATAGTTGGTATAGGTAATCAAAGACTTTCTACAACTAGAGTTTATTCTCATGATAATTTAGGTGCCTCAATCTCTAGTTCTTAAAAATAAACTTGACTGCATAATGCAAACTCAAGAGTATATTTCATCATATTTGAAAACTTTTGATTGAGATAATAAGACAAGTTTAACAAATTTTCATAGAGCAATCAGAATCTTAGAAGAAGAAGATTAGGTTATTTTATTATAGAGAGTAAAAAAATTATCTACATAAAGAGTAAAACAAATAAGGCCATCTCATATAGCTCTTCAACTTCAACATGAACCTCAATTTTAGTAACTTTATTCCAAACTAGCATAAAAGAGATTCACTAGAGATAGTAAGTTAAAAGGTAAAGTTGACCCTTTTTATTAGGTACAAGAATATTCTAGCTTCAAATTGAGTCTTCAATGTCAGAGAAAGGTCAAAATAATAGCTAGTCTTTCCTTAACCTCTTATAAAAATAAATAACATTAACAAGGAACTTTGAAAAGCCAATATCCTATCCTATTAGAAACCATTATTCTATTACAAGTAGTTTTTCAAACTATGGCATTACCATGGGGAAATGTGATTGGTCCATTGGATCTAGGAAAATTACATGACCTTTTGAATAGGTTGAGAAATAACTTTTCAAAGTTATATGGAGATGAAAAACAACATATAGATGAATACCTTCAAGCCTTCAATGTCGTGTGTGCATTTTGGGTGTCAAGCATGAAGAAGTTGTCATCAGGTATTCATTGAAATGTTACACAATAGGGCTATAGATTAGTTTTACCACTTTAATCCAAGATCTATTACTAACTAGAATACTATGAAGACTAAATTTTAAAATAGATTTAATCTAGCCAAAGATGCCCATGGTTTGCTTGCTCATCTTACACAAATGAAAAATAAGGTTTATGAGCCTATGAGAGAATTTGTTACCAAATTTAGTAGGTTGATAAATAAGATACTAGCCACTATGTAACCAGTTGATGAAAATAAAAAATTCTTCTGTATCAAATCTTAGTTAGCTGAATTAAGTTATTAATTGAGGAGGGCTAGGGTATCAGATTTAGAAGTAGCCCAAGAATTAGCTATTAATGTCTAAGATGACATGATAATGTCTGAAAAACTTAAAAAATAACTTTTAAATAATAAATCTTAGATTTTAGGATAATCTTGAACACAACAAAGTTTATACAAAATGTCTAATGATATAGTGACCCTCAAAAGTAAAATACCTCAAAAGACCATTACTACTCCGTACCAAGATATTTCAAGGAGGAACTACATTCCTTTTCAAATATCCCTAGATTTCAAGCTCCTCAACTAAAACTTTCCCTTGAGGCCATTCCTCAGTAATACATTAATGCACCTATGAGTGTGGTGTTGGAAATTGAAAAAATATTTGGATACAAAGAGGTTGAAGAATAAAATGAATCAAAAAATCCAAAACATCAAGAATGTAAAATTGAAGAACCTAGTGAGAACTTTGTAAACACATTTCTAGAATATAATTCAAATGAAGATGAATATGAAGAGAGTGTTGGGGATATGAATAGTCAATCCTTTGAAAATTTCAATAGAGCTTAGAATCAAAAAAATCAATCTAGTGATTCATACGAGGAAAATCCAAATGTTATCCTCCTATGAGGAACTATCCCACCAGTACAAATAAAAGGAAATCAACCATTAATGTGTAGTTCATCTAATGATAATTCTTCTCAACCTATTGAGACCCCTTTAGGATATTTGACTAATTTTGACATAATTGATCATGTTAAAAAAACTAAGATTCATATGTCACAAGCTAAATATTTGAGAACATATCCAGAGTAGTTCAATAGGTTAGTTGATTTCATTAAAGGAAAAGATATAAATGCTAAAAATTCCAATTTCAAGGGGATACTAACTAGTCTTATTGTTTCTAATCAAGTCAATTCCATGGCTGCAAACACTTTAAAATCCAATAAAGTTGACCCATTTTACATTTCCTCATTCCTATCGGGATGCAAATTCATTAATTGTATCATTGACATAGGAGCTTTAGACAATGTCATGCCTGCCAAAGATGATCATGCCCTTGGCCTAACCTATACTGATACCTTTGGGTGTTGTTATTCCATGTAGGAAAAACAAATTTTATTCACTAGACATATTATAGGTGCACAAGTGGCTTTGGTGTCTTTTTCCCAAAGTGAATCAAAATAGATATTTTGGTTATATATATTCCAATAGCCTATGGCATTCTTTTAGTTAGAAAATTTTTCAAATAATTAGGAGGCAGAATCCAATTGGATTTATCACATGCTATGATTCCAATAAAAAGATTCAAATAACATTAGGAGCCTAAATTTAAAATGAAGTACACAATGCAAAATTTTGATGATCCTAGAGTAGATATTTTGTATGAAGATGTAGGAATTGGTAATTATCTTTTGATGATAGAGAAAGGTATAGAGTTATCAAAAATCATACAATCAAATTTGAATGATGTTTGGATGATGGATTTTGATGGTAGTTTTTTATCAATAGGTTCAAGTGTAGGATAAATATTTATATATCTCTCTAAGGAAATTTTTATTTTTTATTATAAGTTGCAGTTTGACTATACCAACAACACAGCTGACTATGAAGCACTTTTGCAAGGATTACAGATAGTAGAAGAGATGGGAATCAAGAATTTTAAAGTTTAGGGTGATGAAAAACTTACTTTAAAATAGGTAAAATCTCCATACCAGATGAATAATGATCATCTAAGGCATTATCATAATAAAGTTTGGGATAATATTGAGATCTTTGATGCTTTCTATAATAATACAATCCCTTGGAACACAACTCTAAAGCTAATGCTTTACCAGTATTAGCTTCTTTGATGATTTCCCATGTAGATATTGGTACAAAAAAATATACATTTGAACTAATATATAGATCAAGTGTCCTAGGTAATGTAGATAATTGGAAAATATTCAATGATGATAAATTGATTGTCTCTTTCCTTAAGAAAGTGGGCATCTTTAAAAATTTGTACATTGAAGGTAGTTATTCTTTATATAGAGAATATTTGGTTCATATGTCAAAATAGGGATTCACTAACAAATAGGATAAATAAGGTGTTAACAAGTTGAAATTAAATAAAATTCTTAAAGACCTAGTCTATTTAGTATAATTATTTGATAAACATGATGCATTTGTAAAGAGTAAAATGCAAAAAGGAAATCTTGATTCTACCAACTATGAAAAAGTAAACATTGGTTTAGAGGAACATCTTAGGTTCATTAATATTGAAAAATGTTGCTCACCTAAAGAAAAAAAGAAGTTTGTAATCCTTCTATGTAAGTTTATTGATATATTCACATATTCATATGTAAACCTTAAGACTTTTCATCCTAGAGAGATGCATACATATAATTACTCTAAATCCTAATGAAAAACCTTTTAGACAAAAAATGAGACAATATAATCCTAAAATTTTAGGAATAATTATTGCCAAAGTGCAAAAGATGATTGATGCTCACATTATTTTTCCTATCCACCATTCAACTTGGATAGATAAAACAATACTAGTTCATAATAAGAATGGTGAGATCAAAATTTATGTCAATTGTAGAAACTTCAATCAAGCATCCCTTAAAGACAATTATCCACTATCAGTCATATATCATGTTCTCTAGGTAGTAATATGTGCTTCTGATGCTTTTGGTGTTCAAAGGTTTTTAAGGATACAACCAAATTGATGTTAATAGGGAAGATCAACATAGAGTAGATTTCACAACACCTTGGGGTAATTTTACTTACAAAATGAATGCCATTCAGATTGATCAATGCAATAGATAATTTTTAGATGGAAATGAACTTGGTGTTCATAGAATTGAAGAATGAAATCATTTTAGTGTATCTTGATAAACTGATAGTTTTATAAAAAAAAGTGAGAAGATCACTATGTGATTTTGGAGAGATTTTTTAAAAGTTTTATTTACATGGAATTTATATTAACACTAAGAAATTTGTATTTGGAGTGACTGAAGGTAAACTCCTAGGTCATATAATTTCAAAATAAGGAATAAGGATTGATCTAAAAAGGGTTTAGGTGATTCAAAAGCTTTCCCTATTGACTAATAAACCAGAAGTACATTACTTATTTGGTAAAGTAAATTTTTTGAGGAGGTTAATTACTAGTTTTGATGAGCTTACCAGACAAACTACAAACATGATGAAAATAAAACCTTCTTTCAAGTGGAACAATGAAGGTAAAGAAGTGCTTGAAAAGATAAAGACTATTATTTGCATGGATCAAACAAAGAATATTGTGAATGAATATGAATATTGGAAAATAAAGGTGAGGGAAATGACCAAGATTAATAAGGGCCTAATAATCTAAATATAGATAATGGTTTTGGCATCGAGGATTCTTTAAGGCCTATTATTAATCATTTAAAAAAGGTGTGATTATCTTTTATTGTCTTTTTGCATTTTTTGGGAAGCCAATCTTCTTTTTTGAGGTTTTTCATGCTTCATTATTTTATTTATGGAGGGTATTTTTTGGTTTATTGACATCATTTAAAATTGACTTTCTTCATTTTCAACTTCTCTCACCCTGAGGATGGGAAAACATATTGTGCCTAAAATGTTGGTTTTAAATTATCAACACATAATTATTCCAAAAATCTCATTTTCTAAACTACAACATAATGGAAATTTAAATAATTTTAAATAGTTTTATTGCTCATGAACCAACATTGGTTTGTACTGATTTTAAGAAAGAATTCATTTTTTATTTATATGTTTTAGAGCATACACTCTCAACAATATTGATTTAGAAAAACAATGAGGGTATCGAATCCACAATTACCTTCATGAGCTGTAATATCAAAAACTATGAGTTGAAATATTTCCAAGGAAAATTATGCCTATGTATTAGTGAAAGTAATCAAACAATTCAAGTATTACATATTGCATTCAGATGTTGTGGTTATTGTACCAAGTATTGTAGTCAAATCTATTTTGACCTAACAAGAATATGGTTCTAAACGAGGGGAATTAGATATCTAAAGTGAAATAATATGATCTATAAATAAAATATACAAACATATTTCAAGGAAAAGGACTCTATCAATTCATGGGAAATCTTCAATTAGGGTCTTCAACAGTTTCATATGAACAAGATGATCAAGAGCTTCCTTTGGTATTGTTTGTTAATTCTAATAATGAATGGTTTTCTAAATTTACTTTCTACCTAAGATACAGAGAATGTCCTTAATAATTTAATTCTAAATAATGTATAATGATCAAAAGACAAACTATTAAATACGTCATAAGGGACGGTACTCTTTTCAAGAGAAATATTGATGGATTATCCTTAAGGTGTGTCAATAAAGAAAAACATAAAAATTAATTACAAGTTTTTCATGATCAAGACTATGGAGGGAACTTTTCTAACAGGGTAATAGTATATAAAATTCTCAGAGACCATTTTTATTGGTGAAATATTTTAAAGGATTCCTATGAATGGGTGATAAATTGTGAGGCATGTTAGCAATTTGTAGGCAAACCTAGATTAGCAGCACTTCCTCTTCAATTGGTCATAGTTAAAAGACATTTTTAGTAATGAGGAATAAATTTAATTGGAAAATTGAAACATTATTTGAGCATAGGTCACACTCACATTCTCACATAAATATATTACTTCACTAAGTATGTAGAAGCAATTCTTATTAAATAAATAACTTCAAAAGTCATTTATAACTTCATCAAGGAAAATGTATTGGTACAATATGGAATCCCACATAAGATTGTTACAAATAATGCCTTTAAATTTTATTATTTAATATTATTGAATTTTTTTATGGATACAACATTTACTTATCTGATTCATCAAGCTATCATCCATAAGGTAATGGTTAGGTTGAGTCAAGCAACAAAAATCTATTCACAATCATACACAAGGTAGTAGATGAGAATCATAAAAATTACCACAAGAAGGTATATTATGATCTTTGGTTAGACCGTATAACACCAAAATATGATATTTTTATGTCTCCATTCTATTTTATATATGGACTAGATGCTATGATTCCCATAACTCTCAAGTTACTTACCCTGCAATTGTCCAGATCAATTGAAAATCCAAATTTTGAATGAACACTAGATCAAAGAATTGTTTACCTATAGAAACTAGAATTAAAAAGGACACAAGTGGTTTAAAAAATGATATAACATTAGGATTATGTCAAATTTCTCTTTGAAAAAAAGGCAAATAAAAGAAAATTCCAAGAGATCTAGTCCTACTTTGGGATAGTCCGAGAGAACCAAAAGGGAGTCACAAGAAGTTTGATTAGCTTTAGATGGGGCCATTTAAGATTAGAAATTTATATGGTAATAATAATTTTTACCTAGAATATTGTGATGGAACTCATCTACCAATGCCCTTAAGCAAGCAATATCTAAAACACTATTTCCCGTATGAATCAGGTGGCCCTATTTTGTACATATGTAAATATAATTTTGGTTGTGTTTATTTCCTAGTCTTTATTTTTAGATTGTGTCATTATGTTCTTCCCTTTCCCATTTTTTATCATCCTTGTTGTGTCATTATATTAAAGGTTTCTTTCTTAAATAATCCTTGTCATTTTGCCTAATCAAGTTGGCTAATAATTCCTTATCCAGATGAGTTGTTGCTACATAAATATTCCTATTCACCTCTAAGATTTTATCATTTCAACTGATTGTTCACCTTTGAATCAAATAATTATAATGATGTTTCACCTTGCACATTTGAGAATGTCATAGTCACTTAGCCTGATCCTTGGTTAGGTAGATATTCAAGAGTTAATCATAGAGAATATGAAATACAATTGCCTCTTCACATGTTAATGTGTAAAAACACGTGACTAAAATGAACTCACACTATCCTTTTGGATATGTTAAAGCACCCATCAAGTTGAGTCCTTGATACTAGCATACACTATCTTTTGACATGTAAAAAATCTTTTATGTCTTTAGGACCCATCCCTTTTATTGAAAATCAAAAATTTTCCAAATATATCAAAGTTTTTGCTAAATACTTTATTACCCAATGGATAAAATGTTAGCGTACAAAACTAGATAAATCAAGTTCTTTTCATTCCTTACAATTTAAAATCTCAGTTGGAGCTAGCTATTGTCATGTTTTTTAAAAATAGATAAAAACTAGTAGAAATTCATTTTTTATTAATGGCTAATTTTTTTTGACTTGAGCTTAAAACGATCAAAAATTTGATAAATTTAAAATTTTTAATTAATTAAATTAAACTAATTAATTAAAAATTCAAAGCCAAATTGATTTTTACCTCAAGCTATTTTAAAATGCATTTGAGCCTCCCACGTAAAATGTCATCAACATTTCCCACAATTTGAAACATTTGTTAAACTTTTTATAAGTTGTACAAACATATGTTACTTTAACAAAAGTTTTGCAACTTGCAATTTACTTTTTCCACTCGGTGCAAATTACATTTTTGATTTTGTGTTTCATTTAATATGCAAATTTGTTTTTCATCCTCATGTAATTTACAATTTTTTTTAAAAAATTTATGCAATTTGTAAAATCATTTTCACATTCTGTGCAAATTGTAAATTTGATTTGAGTTTCTGTGGAAATTGTAAAATTGATTAAAGTTTTCTTATAAATTGCAACACTAATTTTTGATTCTATGCAAGTTATAAAATTATTTTGCATTTCCCCTTCTCATGTAACTCCAAGTTCTATTTTTTCAATTCATGTAAATGTAAAATACTGTTCTCTGATCCATGTAATTGCAAACCTCCATGTTGAAATTACCTTTTTTAATGATGTAAATTGTCATTGTAAATTCAAATCTTCTTTTCAAACTTTCATGAAATCTCATTTATTTTTTAACTAATAATGAAAATATATCTATTTTATTGGGCAATTTTAAATGAATATTCTCTTCCATTATAAAAAAAAATCAACCTACATGCTCAACTCTAGTAATTTTTAGCAAATTAAAAATTAAATTTCTATTTGTGTTTTTAGCCACCATCTATTATAAATTTGCTTAGAAGGAAAAAGAATTTATTTTAATTTATTTTTAAGACAAAAAAGGGTCATGCAAGAGAAATCAAAAATGGAAGAAGATATAGATATTAGAATTTTAAACAAGCATTTTTCCCAACCAATAGGCAATACAACTCCAAGGAGGAACATTGAGATTTTGAAAATCAATTTTTTTATATCAGTCAAGCACTAAGATGTGGGGCAATGCCAAAAGAGGATTAAGAATTTCAAAATAAAATCAATTTTTTATCTTTTTTTGCAAACTTTAAATGGTATGATGAGTCGTATGCCCTATCTAAGGAAGTAGAAAATTTACAAGTTTTTATAAAATTTGACTTTTTTTTCTTTTCCTTCCTTAAATGATAGTTGTACAACCTATTTTAAGGTAAATTTAGAATTTTCAAACTTTATTTTGGATTTTTTATAGTGAAAAGATGAGCCATACAAATACCATTAAACTAGCCATACGACTAGTAGGCAAGCGAAAGAACTAAAATTCTATTTTTTTATTTTTTATTTGCCCAAAATTTGAATGGTATGACTTGTTGAGAGGAAGAATATAATTAAAAAAGTGAGAAAATTTTTAGCTTCATAAGGTAAAATTTGAATTCTACTAAATTAAAAAAGTGGTATAAAATTTAAAATAGCATATTTTGATCATTTTTGTTTACAAATGGAAAATTACACGACTATATGTTGCCCCTAAAAAGAGAAAGTGAAATTTCAGAAAGATACACCTCATAAAAGAAGTTAAAAGTTGTTAAAATCAAAAAGAATATTTTTATAGGGTTTTGATTTTTAGGAATTAACAATAAAGTTTTAAATTATTTTACCATAAATTTTGAAAAAACCATATTTCTTTTGGCAAACTTAGAGGGTTTAAATTTTGGTAAAAAAATCAATTGGTAATTGATTTTTAATAGTTTGGCTATATCAGGAATAGGTGATAATATTTTAAAATTGAAAACAAAATTTTCAAAATATATTTTTAGTTTATTTTCATTTGCCAAGGAAGTTTTCAAAATAGCAACACAAAGAGATTAAATAGGAATAGTTACAAGCAAGGAAATTAGTTAGACAAAATTTGAATTTCATGTAGGTAATGTTAAAAAAAATTGAAACAATTTTCATGGATAACTTTTGAGTATGGACACCCATTAAAAGTAAATAACTTATTTTGGATTTAAGTTATTTAATTTCATCAATTTTGAAATTAAGAAGCTTTTCCACAAATATTTCCTAATTGTCAGTTTTTTTGTAAAAGTTGATGTCTTCATCCTCTACTATATAAAATGTGATTCTAAGTAAAGACAAAGAAACTATGAAGTATCAATTTCAAGGCATGACACCTATTTTTCCACTAGATTACAATTTTAGAAATATCACAGACACTAATTTAGGTCATATTAACTTAGATGAGTTTTAGTAAAGGATGAATGTGGTGCATGAGATAGATTTTGGTTAATGTATTTTTTACAGTAGATTGATGTAGGAAGCAATGATCCTAATTTTAGTACAGTCTCTTAATCTAGTTTTGGTTGTGGTAAATAAATATAACTCAGAGATAAGTGAAGTAAGAGATTCATAGGGAGAACTAGTAGTGATTTTTATTCCTTAGCAAATTGATAACATTTTTCACCCTTTGGATTGTGAATCTTTTATGCATCTAACTTTTGAGTCCTCTCAAATATTTTGGGATGAAAATAGTATGGTGTGTGATAAAAAAGTCAAAAATGCATGGTTGACAAAGCCAAAACATTACTCTATAAGACTTCTAAAAAATATTGCAAGGTTTGATTCTAAAAATGAAATAAATGACATGATAACATTATTACACATGATAGTGAGAAGCCAAACAATGAATAAATTTTAGACATAGATATATATATTCATTTGGATCACACTAAAAAATAATCAATATATCATTTGAGGATAGTTGATGAGCAATGAAATTTATAAACAATTAATGGAGGTAAGAGTCATGTCAAATTTCTATATGACTTTATATCTCATTTATGTTGTAGTTATCCAAAGATATTTTGATAGATTACATATAGTGGGTGGTTTCAAGAAGGCAATGGTGTATGGCTTCTATCCCCAAATAAAATTAAAGGAGGATGCTAATCACTTCAAAATGGTGAATGATTGATTGTTCATTCAATCATTTAGTTGTTTTAAAATGAGCTCTTTAACATGAAAATATCAATAACATCCACCAAAGAGATATCTAGATGGGTAAATTGGTTCCTATAGTTCTCAAATTTTAGTTATTTGAGAATTAGTGGTTATAATGTTGCTCCTTATATGATATTATGATATGTTAGTGATAAGTGGGAAGATGGAATTAGCGAGATAACTTATTAAAACACACAAGTTACTAGCAAGCTAATATAAAATAGGGGTCAAATTTCTAATCTGAACTAGTGGGTATACTTATCCATCACTGATAAAGGTCAAGATAGTTTAATAATACATGTCTCATAATAATATAAGAACTTTTGAGAGCAGGTTTGTATTTGACATCATGGGCTTTATTGAGAAGAATCTTAGACCTTAATATCAATATATCCTACATTTTGAGGTCTATTGGATGGATTAAGATGATGAGAAATTAGTAAATATCAAAGACTATTCATGTTTTACTATGAAAAAAATAGTCAAATTTGGCATAATAGAGGTGCTAAAATAGTTGGTGCATGATGACATCACATTGTACCCCATCTTTAAAAAATAAAACATTGTGACAAATCCATTGCCTGTAGTCCATTAAGATAATATAGAATCCACTTCTCTCAGAATTAGAATAAGATGAGTACTTGATAAAACTTTTAGGTGGTTAAATAACAAATGAGTGGATGTTGGGAGTGTTTATTTCCCATGCCTCCTAGGAAAGATGAATTTGGTAGCTTATACAACCAAAATGATGAACCGAGAAAGGTAGATGAACTAGGTTCAAGTGGAAAACCCCTGATGATATAAGAGATTCCTAAACTAAAATATATTCAATAGGATGTTCAACCATAAAATATTCTCAATTTTAAAATAAAGAGGTTAGGTGAAAATGTATCTTGTTTTCCTAGTCCTTATATTCCTCAAGAGATTCAAGTTGATAGTTTCCACTTTCTCAATAACTAGTAGAGAATAATACCCAATAATTTTTGGATTTGAATGATATGATGTTCCCCATGTCATATACTTTCCCATTGCAAGAGATCACTCATATATATTCATCTTCTCCCTCTAATCTTGAATTTCCTCTCATCTCCTCTCCAATAACTCCTATTGATACAATCAATAAATAAGAACAAGTAGAAACATCTTTCCAATGTGATCAAACTAAGAAAACACCTTATTTAACTCTAGCCAAGATTTTTCCACCAGTCTCAACTTCTGTCCCACCTCCTTCCTCAAGTAATACAACTTCAGATTGGTTGTCCATGGCGGTGAAGAAAACAAGAAAAAATGTTGAACCCAAGGAGATAGATTTTAGAACTTTGATAATTCCTTTCTTGAAGAGGCCAAGGAAAGTGAGAATAGTTTCATGAATGGTAAACAATGAAAAAGGAGAGAAGTATGTAGAGGTGGAATTTTTTTTTGTCAATTAAGATAATTCAAAAATTATAATTGAAGACTACTAGGTATCTAAGGTCCATTTGGGAAAATGTACTAGACAGGGGATGAAGGGAGATGCATAGTTGGTGATTGGTACCATTTTTTAAAAAAATAATAAATATAAACCAACAAAGGATGAACTTACAAAAAAGGTAGAATATTTTAATTTAGTAATTCAAAGATTGATTAGACCAATCCAACCAACTATTAATTCATTGAGTCTTCATGTTGAGACATTGGAGAAAGTAAGATAGGTAGGTGAAATGGTCAACATAATGAATGATGCGATTGAAAATATAATTGATCAAGGAACCTCAAAAATTCTCACCATGGAAATAATTTTCTCTAAAATATAGTCATAATGTGAATAACTAACAACAAAGGAAAGTGGATATGTAAAAAAGAAAAACAATTAGGAAGATTTCATTCCCAAGTTGGTAAAATTCTCAAAATTTCCTCCTATTGACTTTATTGAAAAATAAGTTATTGATAAGGAATAAAACATATATTAGATTGAATTTCTTTGGGTTAATAATTTTAGGATGTAATATCTTCACGAGTGTCTTCATAAATTCAACAATTCAAGGTCACTTGGAAGTGATGGAATGATGGAAATTGACACTAAGGTCAAAACATTGAATTTTCCCTTTGTGAACGACAAAGATAAAAATTTGAATATATTTTTAATTAAAAACATGATTGAAGAATTCAAAGAATTAATTCAAAACATTTTAAATCCCACATCTGCACTTGGTCATGAATAACTTCACCAATTATCCAAATGTGAAGTGACTGTGGATAAATTGAACATGAAGATAAATAATCCCCAAAGCAATCTTCAAGAAATGAAAGAGTTAGAATACTTGGTGGAAATTGCCTATAGGTATATAGATAGAATATATGAAGATTTAATCAAGTAATTACTACAAATATTTAATGATTTTATGAAAGGGAAATAACTATCAACATAAAAGCAAGAAGAATGAAGATTTGTTTTCAGTGTTTCTGCATTTTATTCTCATGTTTATTTTTCACCTAATTTTTATTGTTGCACTATATTTACCATTGTAAATTTATGTTTTCATTCTAAAAATTATATTTTTAATTTTTCCAACTTGTTTTTTTTCAATTTTTGAAAATTGATAATGTGCTTTTGTAAGCAGTGTAAAAACTCCAAAAAAAATTCTCAACTAGTTTTAAATACTTGAAACATTTTTGCACCATTTCGAGTTATAATTTCTTGTTGGTGTTTTCTAACCCTGTAAAAAGGAAAAATTGGTGGTTTTACACCATAAAAACTCATTTTAGACTACAAATACAAGTTAGGGATTCATATTTAGGGTTTAAAATAGATATATCTTTGGTAAAGCTTTAGAAAGGGAGATCAAACATTCTACTCTTTAGAAATCAATACAAAGTTATTTTATCAAACTTTTTGTTAGTAATCTCTTTTGGATTATGAATTTTTTCTTAATTCAATGTATTTGATTCTCATTTCTATCTCTAAAAATTTCAAACTGTTAATAATAAGAAATTGGATCAAAAAATTTCTATCTAGAATAGTGGTTTATATTTCCAAACATATGTGAAATCTTGATGGGAATAAAGATAATATATTTGTTGTTGATATTAAAAATGCAGAGGGTTATTCATTTTTGTTAAAATAAAAAAGTATTTTTTTAGCATATGTTTCATATCCCTAAGGATATGATTATGTATTTTTTACCCATTGAATGAAATAGATTTCCTTCCTTTGAAAGTCAAATTTTCTCTCAAAAATTTCATCTAATCTCAATTTATAACTTGATAATTCTCTCTCTCTCTCTCTCTCTCTCTCTCTCTCTCTCTCTCTCTCTCTCTCTCTCTCTCTCTCTCTCTCTCTCTCTCTCTCCCCCCTCATGCATTCCTTTCTAAAAACTCTTCAAGTTAGAATTACTACGCCATGATTTACATTTATTTGTTTTTAAATATTTATCATTTGAGATTTCAATAAAGGTAACTCTGCCTACTAATAGGAAATGGAATTTTTTCCCCATACTATTGATGTGAAGTCATCAATTTGTTCCCTTGATAAATTTTCATGCCAATAGAAGGAAAAAAATAAGGGGGTTGGATGGTAGTGATAACTTAGTATTTGTAAATCTTAGTTGTAACCATTGGCATAAGTGGAGGAGATATATATCCATATTATTTAAATATATATTATTAACATGGAGAAAGTTGAAATTCCTTAGGAGGATCTCTCACTAATGATTATGCATAATCAATGGTTAGATACAGCTATTTTAAAGTGGTCAGTAATAATTTCCTCATTCATTTTGAGTTTTGAGTTGTAAGCTTCAAGAATTAAAATAAAGGATTTGGCAAAGAAATAATCAATTCCTAGGTCACTTTGATTACCAAAATCATTGGGTATAATTTTCATATGGGTTTTAACTAGACCTAGAAAGTGGAGAAATTAAAAACCATGGGATACATTCATGATAGAGTTGAACCAATATCTTGCACATAAGTAAATTATTATCCATATATTTGCCATATAATAATGCAAGGAATTACAATTAATTTCATGCTAAGTATCATAGGATTTGACCCTATAATTTTAAAATAGTTCTCTATGTCCTTGGAAGAAAGAGTGGTTATAATGAAGGGATTAAGAATAAAAATCATTGAGGAAGTCATAAGAAAATTAGCTAGCATGGATTACAATAGAATTAATGCCTTAAAATATAAGAGGCACAAGAATGATCTTATGAAAATTTTCAAGTTTGATAAGGATATCTGGACAAGAAAGAAAGGCTATCTCAGAGTGAATCTACATATGCCTTGGCAAGTTATCTTCTTAAAAATTATGAAGTCCCTTACTATTGAGGATAAGTACAATATTTTTTTATTCACAACATTTCCCATACTCAAGGTCCAAGTAAATGCATAATGGCTCACTTGAACAAAGTGAAAATAAATGAGATCAAGGATAATAACAAGATAACTACATTGGTAGTCTACTCAGATTCTAAGGAATATGTCCTCTAGTTATTTGTTACTAGTTTTTAGTTTGTCCCTTTTTCTCTCTAGGTTGGGGGTTTTCTCTAAAGTTTTCTAGTAGTTTAGTGTAGCTTTTGGGGATTTAGGTAAATATTAGTAAAATTTTGATGTATCCCTAGGGTCCTTTTATTTTTGTAGTATGAATGGTCTGTATTGTATACCTTTCACTTTCTATAATGGTTATGGGATCCATCAAAACTCATTTGTTTGCCAAATCAAATTCTAAATAATTGGCCTTCCATCTTATATTATTATGAATAATGGCTCATATTTAAATAAAAATACAATAGATAAGTATTGTGTTAAATATAATATTCAATGTGCTTTTTATACTCCTTATTAAAACTAAGGTAATGGTCAAGTATAGGCTTCACATAAGACAATTATGAACATATTAAGTAAAAAACATACCAAACATCGTGAGGATTGGCATTATCATATAATATATCTTATGGGCATATTTTATGAGTGTTATAATATCTATAGTATCAAACTCATATTATCTTGTCTATGGTGTAGAGGCAATCCTCCATTTAGAGCTTGATATTCCTCTTATTTATGTGTCATCAAAGGAAATATCAACATTAATAAATATAGATAAAAAAAGATTACTCAACTAGAAATATTAAATTAAGAATGAATACATGTTATTGATCACTTGAGATTTTATCAAAATCACCTAAATAAAAATAATGAAAAGAAGATAAAATTAGGATAATTTCATATTAGTGACTTAGTACTAAAATAAAATCAAAATAATATAAATGTAGACAAAGAAAATAAATTTAAAATACAAACTTAATTGGTTGGGTCCCTTTTTTATTAGAGATGAATTTGTTATAGCATCCTATCACCTAGATAATTTATAATTAGAACCTTTAAAGAATCAAATTACTATCATTCACTTACATATATTTTACACCTAAGTCATTTATAGTTCCTTATATTACCATTTGATACCCATGAAATCCCATGTAATACTACTCTACATTTCCAATAAGGGAATAATACACGTACATTCCTAACCTTATTTTTTATGTTATAAGTAGTAGATTTGATGCTTTTCTTTTGATATGAGTAATTTTCTAGCTCATCCCTCACATCAAAATGAACCATTAAAATTTCAAATTCTAAATTCTAAATTTCTAGTTATATATATAGAATAGGAATTTGAAGAGGGTTAGTTCATTGTTAGTGAATAAACCAAAAAATAATTGCATGAACATAATAATCTAATCCTATCCAATAGGATTGGGCAAGGTCAAATAAGAGGTGAATCAAGTGGAAAAATTAAAAAACACATTGTACCTTCCTTGGAGACTCCTTTTCTTGTTGGTTTGAAGAGGCTTGTGCTCAGCTTATAGACTAGATATCTTTGGCAAAGTTAACTCCACACATGGGAAGAATTTCCCCTTGTCTATAGTATGTAGTTATAATTAGATTGAGAATAAATTTGAATCTTTAATATGATTTTGGCATGGTAAGTTTAGCTCAAGAGAGTTTTATAAAATGTAAGGTGAACCCTTCTATTTAGAGCCTTTGGTATAACTTTAAACCATCCATCTCATGTCCAAAATTGAGGGTGGATAATTAACACTCAAATTAATGATTGCATACATGGAGTGTGTATAAAACTCCATTTAATACCTTTTTGGAGTGTGGAAGTAATTTTTAAATAAAAGCGTAATGATTGGTCCTCTTGGAGTGTGTCATAGGCCATGTATGAGAGGAATATGTAAGAGGCTCTATAATAAGTGTAAGAGAGTGTGTAAGTGGCAATGTAATATGTTTAAGAGTGTGTGTAAGTATCCATTTAAGAGACCATGTTTCCCACACTCCATTCATTGAATTTCTTTTTTGATGTCATTAATGTGAGGTAATATTACAATTTTGCTCATTTAGAAAATAAATAATCCCTAATCCATGAAAATTTTCATTTACAATAATACTAAATATATTAAGCAAGATTAATAAATAATTATAAGAATAATGGAATTTTGTAACGTTATTTTTTCAATCAAATATTAATTTAATTATCCTATAATAACACTTGCAAATGATTGATTTGATTCAAGATGTTGACATCAAATTAAATGTTGTGATATGATGTATTACCTTAATCAGGGATGTGTCATTGTAATTTTGGATTAAAATTAGTAATAATGTGAATAACTATCTTAATTGATGATTTCTAACTAATTTGAATGTTATTTACATAAATTCATTCTAATTGTAATTTCAACATGGAAATGATGAAAATGAAGTGTCTACATTTTCCCCCTATTTGAGAAGGTATTATGAGACACATAAGAATTAATGCCTTTTAAAATAATGAAAATGTTAGTAATAACTTTAAAACTTATATGAAGAAATAATTAGTGACCTATGATTCCCCCTAGAGATGGCATGCAAGGATGAAAGACATGTATGGGCTCTTAAAAATGAGAGGAGTTAGCAACAAGGAGAGGGAGATTAAACCATGGATGAGATTAATCCAAATGAGCTAATGCTTGCATGCCTTGATTTACAATGTTGGATAATAATAGAATTTAATTGGCCCTAAGGTGGGGATAAGTTAGATGAGGCATCCCAAAATAAGTGGCACACTTGGACTTGCCCCAAATAGGATGAAATCTACAAGGTTAGAATTAGAAGAAAGACTGGATAATTGAATTTATCTAATTAGGGGAGAATAATTGACTAATTATTTACCCCAGTAGGGAAAGTTTTATTGTTTATTAAATGATTTTCCCTATTAGGGTGGATTTAATTGGTGATTAGATTTATTGGTCAATTGATTTTCATTTCTTGTACTACAAAAGGTAATAGGACTTGGAATGAGGTATTGATATTGATTTACATTATAAAATGGTTCAAAATTTTTGTATATGATCATATGTGGTTGTATCATGAGTAGCATATAATGTAGTCCTTATTGATTCAATGACTTGTGTTATAGGTACTAGACAAGGATATTTATTACTATGACATTTCTTGTTAGACCTTAGATATTTAATTTTTGATTTTTTGATTTGACATTATGCACCATAATTATAAATGAATCATGATGGCATTAGATGTCATAAGCATAATAAATTGATTGAAATGCAAAGCTAAATAACCTAGGGTCAATATATTGAGAATCAAGACTTAATTGTAAAACATAATGTAATTAACCAAATATTAAATAAGTAAAATAAAATAAATTCACCAAAAAAAATAAAAAATTAATAAAATAACAAACACATAATTAAAGATAAATAAGAAAGTAATTAGTTAACCATTTATGTGTGTATATAAATAAGGCATTAATCTTGGATATTTTCCCCTAATATCTAGGTTAAAACTGGTAGGATAATATGACAACCTAAATGAAAGGGGGAAAATAAGAATAAGGGAGAGATGGATAGGTTGTCTCTAAATTCCCTATACAAATGGATGCTACATACATAGTCTAGTGGAATTTAGGCCAAATGTAGTTATCCTCGTAAAAGGGATAATAAGAATGGTATTGTTTAATAAATAATATGTAATTTAATATATTAAAAATGGATGGACTTGAAAAATGATAAGATCATGCAAATGATTAGCTCATAAAATGGTGAGAACATTGAATTATTAGAGTGATGGATGGTGGTAAGAGTGGTTAAACTGACCTGAGATGCCTTATACATCTCATTACTACCTACATAACCTATCCAGACCTTAGTTTGATGTATTTCTCTCAAGAAATTAGATAAGAAGAATGTTAATGTTCAATAAATAATAAACAAATTTATAGACTAAAAAGTCTATGGAATCACAAAATGGAAAAAAAGCGTGCAAATGATTATCTCATAAAATGTAAGAACATTGAATGGCTAGAGTGATGGATGCTAGTAAAAGTGATCAAGAAGACCTAAGATGCCCCATGCATCCAAACATGGCCTACATAGTCTATGTAGACCTCAAACTAATGTAGTCATTAAATGTCAGGATAATGGAGAAATGGCATTCTCAATGATTATGAAAAGATAAGAAGTTTTCACCTGGGAAAATAAGGCCACCCAAAGTAGAAGAGATTTCATCTAGAGTTAAGATGGACTTGTCATGGAAACTAAATGTGAATGGATTTGTATCTGATAAGAGTGTTTTGGTAAGTTGATCTACAAATATTTTCCCCTTAATTTATTTTTGATGTACATATTCAATCTCAAAATCACTTAAGAGCATGAGCCATTTTCCCATACGACCAATCAAGTATACCTTGGAAGTTAAATATTTATGTGGATCCAATTTGGAAATAATAATGGTTTTATTATTGAGCATGTAATGTCACAACTTCTGGGATACAAATACCATTACTAAGTAGTTCACTTCAATTAGAATATAGTTATGTTCATAGGAAACCAATGTTATGCTTAAATAATACATTGCTATTTCTTTCCTTTCATTATCATGTTGGGCAAGAAATACCCCCAAGGCATGTTCTATGGAAGAAATATAAAGGATTAATAGCTTCCCAAGTGTTGGTGGAGCTAATACAAGTGGATTTTCCAAATATTCTTTCAAATTATCAAATACTTGTTGACAATAAGTGTTCCATGAAAAATTGGGGCCCTTATTCAAAATGTGAGTGAAATGAAGCATCGAATAGATTAAATTTTTCCCTACAAACTACAAATCTATTTCATATTATAAGGAGGAGGCATTTTTGTAATGGCCTTAACCTTGGCTGGATCAAATTCAATGGCCCTATGAGAGATAATCAATCCTAGCAATTTTATAGAGGTGATGCCAAATATTCACTTATTAAGATTAAGATACACCTTATATTCATGAATCCTTTCAAATATCCTTTGTAACACTTCTATATCTCCTAATCTAGTCTTAGATTTGCCTAAAATGGCATCCATGTAGTCTTCTACAATATCATGCATCATGTCATGGAAGATGATAGTAATTTCACATTAGTAAGTAGCACTAGTATTCTTGAGGCCAGATAGCATTACTTGATAAAAAAACATCCCCCATGGAGTGGTGAAAATTATTTTGTGTTAGTCTTTAAGTGATATTATTATCTGATTATATCTTGACAATCCATCCATAAGAGATAACATCTCATATATTGTTATGTAATCTATAATCATATCAATAATTGGCAAAGGAAAATAATCCTTTGGGAATGTTTTAATGATATCTCTAAAATATGTACATATGCAAATTCTTTGTGGCTTCTTGATAACGAGGATGATATTTTATATCTATTCTAAATATTCTAAGGGATAGATATATCCTACCTCTAATAATTTTTATAATTATTTTTTGACTAGTATGGAAATGTGAGGATGATTTTTTATTAGCATTTATTTGATTGTCTTTACATATATGTGTATAACTAAAGAAGGATCGAATACATGCATAACTAAATAGGACCAAGAAAAAATATCAATAAACTCTCAAAGGAGGGTAGTGAGGAGCTCATGTTCCTCTTCAATAAGGGATGATCCTGGATTAATCCATTTGGGATAATTTAGGGTTCTAATGTTTACATATATTGTGTCTTTCACAAGCAATGTGGAACCATATTCTAGAATAGTTGGTAATGAGGTGCATTGATCTTATTTATAATCTAGTGGCTCAATTATGTCATCAAGATCCCCCATGTAGGAATAATTTGAATCACCAAAGGATGAAAATTCCACTTAGAAAAGGCATGTGGGAAATATTGAACCAATTATTTGAATAATTTATAGTCTTCTAAACTTATTTATGATTTGTATGAGGTTATAGAACTGGAGTCACCTTGTGCTTCACTCAAAATATGATGAACTTCCCATCCGATGGTTCTCAAAATAAATTTTGATAATGGGACTCATCTTTTTATTTAGTATTTTCTTAGTATGAAATCACCTCAAAAATGTTTTCACTTTGGGACCTTTATGCTTCATTTTAATTTTTTAATTTTTATTTTTTACCAAGGAAGTTCACATACTCTCCAAATTAGGTGGTGGGGTCTAATTTGTTCATTTTTACATAGGTTTAATTTGGCATTCACCATGGCCTTTGTATATAATGGTAAAATTAGAAGATATTTAAGGAGGTGGTGTAAATGAAGTAGATGCAAGAGTACCTAGAACCACATATTTTAACTCAAAAGGTTGATTACCTACCTCTTTGTCCTTTTTATGGACATGCTTTAGGCTTAGATGATAATTGTAGATTTCATACTTTTATTTAAAATGTTTACAATATTGGTACAACTAAAAAACACCATGTATGGTGACCTCCAAGCTTGAATGGTGTATTTTGATGTAATGATGTAGAGTAGAATGTACTACATGTACTTCATGTATCTAAGGTCACCTAAGGAGTAGGTTTTACTATAGATCTAGATCAAAGACATGGAAAAGGTTATAGTGGGTGAGAGGCCTAATGATAACAATAAATCAAATGGTGCCCTATGATTATCTTTACTCATTATCACATGCCTTGATTGTAATAGTATCTAGTTGAACATCCACTACAATGTAACCCACATGTTTGATGACTAGATTCAAAGATACAATATTCAAACATGAATTGTTGTCTATAAGGATGCGATTGATCTTATGTCTGGAAATGACTACCTCTATTTAAAGTGGGTTATTGTGATTAGGACCAAGGGGTGACACTTCAATTTGATCAAATGTAATCTATTGGCCTAGGGAAAAATGACTCACAAACATTTGGAATTTTTTAGGAACAATATCATTTGGGACCTTCTATTGGATTTAAAGCTCATTCAATATGTTTTTTTGGATGTTTAATTTACATAAAATATCTAGGATAGAAATTTTGGCTAGTGTTTATTTTAATTGTTCCATAATATCATATGGCTTGTCACTAGTAGAAGTAATTGGCTTGTATTTTTAAGGTAGAGGGATTTGAACTAGATTATTAGAAGAAAAAGGTGTGCGGTCTTGGATTGTAACCTTGGAATGTCAAGATGTGATTTCATAATGCTGATTTGGAAGGTCATTACTATAATTATAATAAGGGCCTAGGATGGTAACTCTTGGTTGTTGGATAATATTAATGTCATTTCAAACTAAAGGAGGATTGTCAATATATGCAGGAGGTGGTCCTAAAATAGATAGTGGTGGACATTGGTTATTATTGGCTATTGGCTTAGGATTGATATTGATAGTGGTTATATGCCCACTATTAATACAACCTACACCATTTCCATAGTATTATGGGAAGTTATTTTAATTGACATGGTTAGAATAGGTATCTTGACCTTGATTTTGACTAGTTTTTTTATTGCTATGGATTTGGATTTTGATTATGACTATTGGCTTGAATTTGATTCTAACTATGATTGTGAGAATTATGTTGTGAAAAATTATTTTGATAAATACCAAAATTATAATTATATGTTGAAGCAATCTTATCCAACTCTATTTCACCATTATCTATCAAATCTTAGATAAATTGGTGAATCTATACACAACTATGAATAGAATGACCTTTAACCTGATGATAATAATAGAAATCATGTTACCTATAATAGTTAGGTTTAGTTTGGCCTTCTATAATTAGATTTAAAACTATCCAAATGATCATGCTAGCTATAACCAACTTCTTGAACACTACCTCGATAGGTTCACCAAGATCACTGAAAACTTTGTTTTGGTATTGACCTCTTCTTGAAGGTGGTCATTGTAAAATAAATGGCTAAGTAGGTGGGGTTGATTGAGTAGGTTTTTGTTGCACCATTTACAAATGTATATATTTGGTTATCCCATCATATATAACATTGTTTTTCCTATTGAACAACTTAGGATTTTTAGAGATACTTACTTGAGGTTATGTTAGAGTTGGTGTTTATACCTTATTTTGAATTTGGTTTTGAGAATAGACTTTGATTACCCCTTTACCAATGAGATAATATCTTCAAATGTTTTTTCATGATGAAGTCTAATATTTAATTTATGTCTAGTGTAAGATTAGTAGTTAAGATTATAACTAATATTTATTAGGGAGATTGTGTGGGAATCAGTTGGTTAATGAACACCACTATGTAAGTAGCTAGCAAAAATATCCCCTCTTCTTTGTTTGGCATGACACAAGTCAAACATAGTCACCTTATATTCTACACTATAGTAAAAATTTGTGCAATATTTTTAGATAAATCATCAAAGTTGTCAAAAAAAAATTGTAGTTGGAGAAACCATTCAAAATCTTGCCTATCCAAACTATGAGGAAATAGACAAAACAACTATACTCTATTGTATTCTACCTCTTGGAAATCAATGAAAAAATATTTTAAGTTCTCTTTTGGATCACCCTTACCTTTGTATTTTTCAAATGTAGGCATCTCAAAATGATGTGTGAATGATATCTAAAGATATCTCATATCAAATGAATAAGAACATATGTCATCTAAAGTGAAATTATTACCATGATTTCCTAATTAGATGGCATACAATGAATATTTTACCTCATCCAAGTCTTAAAAAGTGGGTATGAATTTGGAGGGATTGGGCACATGTTGTTGGGTATTTATAGTTGGATTAGTATTGGACACATGTTGTTGGGTATTCATAGGTGGATTAGCTTAAACTTGATAAAGTCATTATATGGGATATTGGGAAATTTGTACCCAATTAGTTATAAAAATAATGTTCACCATTTCATTGGGGATATATTATTAATAGAGAATTTTTTGTTAGAAAGGCACTTACTACTAAGTGTGGTGCTAATTTGGAGAGAATTATGACATTAATGGAGGAATGGTTTATTGGGGGATGAAAAATATTTTTTGGGAATGGAAAGGAACCCATTATTTATTTGTAAGAATATAATGTATGAAAATTATATGTTGTTATTTAGATGAAACACATTTTTTGTTTGAAGAAGAAATATGTTGACTAGAAGTAGTAAGTGGTTGACTAAGAAAAACATTATTAGTTAGATAATGTCTATTAGGGATTGATTACCACTTATTTTGGTAGAAAATTAGTCACCACTTGATAAAGTGGGGGATTGGTCACTACCTACTGAGGTGGATGATTGATTGGATTCGTCACTAATTTATAAAGTGGAGGGTTGGTAAACACTTAATGAAGTGCATTAGTATTATAAAATTAATGTTGTGACTCAACAATATTTTTATCTTATTATTGTAAAGTGTTAGGAACATCAGAAGAAAGGATTTGATGATGAGTTGGAGGAATGTTTTGTTGGATTTTGGATGGAAATTAATGTGGATTGGAATGAATCAATTGATAATTATCAACTGTGTGATGGGAGGAATACACAATGGAATTTGGATTAGGATTAAAAAACAAATTAATTTAAGATATAAGTGTGTTAAAAAAGTTCACAATTATGGTATTACTAGAAAAGGGATCGTTATTGGGTTTTGGATGGACTATCAATTTTTATTATGGTTCGATTGGTTAATTTAGTTCTATAAGTGGTGGATTTTGAATATTAAGAGTATTTAGGTAGTTATCTAAATTATCCAAGACATGATTATTCAATTTTATATAAGAGGAAATGAATTAGATTTGTGAAGGTGAGTCAACAAGTTGACCTTTTCCTTTGCCAAATGTTGTGAGGGCTCAACTAGAGGCATGTATAAGATACTAATTTTGGTTGAGATTTGCTTAATTTTTTGGTAATGCAAAGGGTGTCTCTTTAGAGGTTCTAACAAAATAGCATAATTTTTCTACTATAAATTAGGCTATAAATTTAACACTGGTCTCTAATAGTCTAACAATGTTTTCATATTTATTATCAAAGGGATGTCATGTAGATTGGTATTGTCCATAGTCATTACCAAAAAGTGTATTTGAAAAGTATTATTGTTTTTTTCCATGTCTAACACTAGATGGTAAACTTAAGATGTATTATTTATGGCACCTAGGTTCAACATTAGATTACATGTTGGTGAAGTATTGTTGCTCTTGTCCCTAGTAGGTATTAGATGGTATATTTGTGAGGTATTATTGATTTACCTCTTATTTGACATAATGGTCATACATGTATGGATTATAAATTACCTCCTCATCAAAATGGGTTATAAATAGTTCTAATATGAGTATAATTTGGTGTGTTTGGGTTCAATATCTTTTCCTTAGAATAAATTGGAATATTTTAAAGTTATTTGGATTTGAAATGTAGTTTTGATTGAGATATAATTTTTGGGATAAGCTTGTCAATGTGAAATTTTTGAAGTATCACATTTTCCTTGCGTTAATGTCAATCTCACAAGTTAATTTCCAATCAAAAGGTGTTCTAATGTAACTAACTTAGAAAAATATGAGTGTGTGAGTAAAACATGTTTTTCAAAAATGCACACTAGTCTAAATACATCTAATGTTTGCATCTTACAAAGGATACAAGTGGTCAATATTTGATTTTTAAAAATTATTTGAACTTAGACTTGATTTGTAAGGGATTATCTTTGAAAATTGATGCATTAATGAAGAAAATAAACTTAATTTCTTAGGAACTATGAAATTTGGAATGCTAAAGTGTGAAATTTGGATCAAAATTAGTTTTAGAGAATTTTTTAGCATAATTGAACTAGACTTGCACTTTCTAAAAATAAGAGTTTGACCTTTGACTCTGGAGTAGTTTGAACTTTGAATTTGGAACTATAAATATGAGTCTTAGACCTTAGAATTAGAATTAGAGTTTAAATTTGGATCATGTTTGAAACCAAATAGACAACATAATGATAATTGGTTTAGATAATAATTGGATTATGGTTTTGAACTAGAATTGGATCAAAAATGGGAATTTCATTGGTTTAAAATGAACATCTTAATGGAATTATCTATATAATAAGGGTGTGTATTTTGATAAATTTTGAGATGTCATCTAAAAAGAGTGATTTTTAACTCAAAATATGGATAGAGTAATGCCTCTTTATGTGTAGACTATGTTTTGGACTTTGGTTTATGATTTGACTTGTTTGTTGGATTTGGTTTTGAATACAAATAGTTTTTTGACATAATAAACAAGCATCAACACACAATTATCATAAGGCTATTTTAATAACTAACATAGGTTTTCATCATATTCATTGAACCTTTGATATATTTTCCTTTGATAGGAATAAAATCTTGAAGATTCATTAAATAATTAAATGCAATTATGGTGGTGTTTTAATGCCACCCTTCTCTCAAAGGTATGTATGTGTAAGACAATATTTAGGGCTTATTAAATTTACACCCCTGCATTAGTCAATGCTCCATGACAAAAGAGGTTCTTACGAAGTAATCTAAAAATTGGTAAATTCATGGGAGGCTTTACACCCTTTATGACCACTTCATATATTGGATTTTAGTGAACTGCTACTAGATATTTTATAATACTTAAAATTTTACTTATCTTTCTAGATGGTCCTTAAAGGGTAAAAAATAAATTGAATAAGAGATCCAAGAATCAAGTTGTTCAGAAGGGGATGCATCCCCTATCAAAGAGACCTTGGATTACTCAATGGGAATGTTTAATAGCTTAGAATTAGGAGTTAACCCATTTCTTTCATGAAACCTTTTATGGGAAATTTTATTAGGCCTTGACAACACATGATAATAATCTATATTCCTTATTAGATGTATGGGGCCGGTATGAGCACTGAGGGATGAAATACTAGTCATAACACCCTAAATATCCATGAGAAGGAATTGACACACTAATCAAGTATCCTACAATAAAATTAAAGGTATTATCATTTTGATTCATAAGAATCCCAATATGGGCAAGTGAAGATCTTACTTGTTGAATCTCTCAGAATAAAAAAAAGTGGTCACCTTCATGTTTCTAGGTCACCTTATCAAGGGGAGAATATACACATAAAATAACCACACAAAACACAATAAAAACAAGCAAATTCAAGAAAAAATTAATTTATTAAAGAATGAGTTTAAACCCAAATTTAAATTGTATTCCCTTTAAGCCCAAAATGAAATGTTCACAAAGGAAAATGTGCTTTGTTTTTAGGTCTACAATCCACTCTTTTGATCAAGGTCATGAAACAAAAATGATGTTATAAGTTTTCTAAAATGATCTTTTATTGACAAGGAAATTAAACAAGGTTTTTAAGTCTCAAATTTATACCACACATTGAATTTGATATTATGCATGCAATTTTTTCTTTCCAGTTATTGTAATCAAAATAGTCAAAAAAGACCAAAAATGATTTCAATGTTTACCTATGAAATTTTGATGTTATGGATGGTGAATTCAATGTTGTTTAGGATAATTTGACTAATCTATAGAATTATAGGAAAATTAAATAGAGAGAATAAATGGTTTTGTTTCTTTGATGTGTAATTTTGTTATTATGAGGTGCAATTTCACCACTCTGATGTGCAATTTCATTGTTTTGAGGACTTGTAAGGAAAAAATAGAGAAAAATATATTTTCATTATTTACTTATGACTTTTCACTATTATCATAAATTATTTCATTGATGTTATGGGTGATTTCACCATTTTGACTTTTCTACAAAAAATATAATAATCATAATAGAGAAACAAATTTACTGATTTACATGACGAATTCATAATTTTATAAGATTAATTCACTAATGTGTGTAATTTCATTATTTTTACTTACGATTTCATTAATTTGATGTCCAATTTTACTATTACATAGGACTATAATAAATAATTGGAAAATAACATAAATGATTTCACTAATTTTTAGGATGATTTCACTATTATGTGTGATTTCATTGTTATTCAAGATGAATTCAATTCTTTCCTATGCATATTCATTGTTTCATACTATGAATTATTTATTTTAACTTGAGACAAAAATTAAAGGAAAAAAGTTGACTTAACTTAGTAATTAGGTTAATTCTAGTAATTATAAGAATAATACTAGTTTATAAACTATTGTGGTGTGTGTCAACTCCCATTGAGCATGCCATTATGTATAATAGGAATCCAAATAATGTTAGTTTGTTGTTAATGAATAAATCACAAAATAATTCCTTGAATATAACATTATAAGCCTATCCACTAGGATTGAGAAAGGTCAAATGAGGGTTAATTAAAGTGGAAAAGAAAATAAACACATTATACCTTCCTTGAAGACTCATTTACTTGGAAATTTAAAGAGCCTTGTGCTTAGCTTGTAGTCTAAATATCTTTGGCAATGTGAAAACCACATGTAGGAAACATTTCCCCTTGTATACTTGATGTCTTAAGAATTGGATTGAGAATAAATGTGAAGTTCTAATATGATTTTGAAATGGTAATTTTGGTTTAATAAAGATTTATAAAATAGAAGGTGAACCCTTATATTTATATCCATTTGGGACAATTTTCAATTGTCCATCTCATATTGAAAATTAAGGATGGATAATGAACCCTAAAACTCATGATATCACTTGTGAAGTGTGTAATAAACTTCATTTAAGACCCTTTTGGAGTGTGGAAGGAATTTTGGAATAAAAGTGCAATGATTGGTCCTCTTGGAGTGTGGCATAGGCCATGTAAGAGAGGAGTGTGTAAAAGGCTATGCAATAGGTGTAAGGTTGTGTGTAAGTTTCCATGTAAGAGGCCACCTTTCCCACACTCCACTCCATTGACTTGACTTTTTTATGTCACTAATGTGAGGTAATATTTTAATATTTCTCATTTCAAAAATAGGTAATCCAAAATCTATGAAATTTTCCATTTAGAATAATATTATATTAAGTATGATTAATAAATAATTAAAATAATAGTGGCATTTTGTAATGTTCTATTGTTAATTAAATATTTATTTAATTATCCTATAATAACACTCATTTAATTATCTTACAATAACACTTATAAAGGACTAATTTTATTTAGGATGTTTATGTAAAATCAAATGCTACAATATGATGCATGGCTTACTCAGGGATGTGTCATTGTAAATTTGGATTAAATTAAGAACTGTGTGAATAATTGGCTTAATTTATTATTTTCAACTAAATTTTCATGTTATTTGTGGAAAGTCATTTCAATTGTGATTTTTAGGTATAAGTACTGAAAACAAAGTGTCTGTAATACCCATATTCAATAGAGATATTACTAGATGTGTACTTTATTGATCAAGGAGTAGTGTTAACCCTTGATAAATTGAGTCATAATTTTTAATTCCATTTTTAATTTTATAGCTCTAAGAGTGAAAACATGGTTCATATACCTACAAATATATATTTTATCTTACTCATTCTTAATTGTATTAATTACATTGACTATTAGTTTATTAGGAAATCAATATACTTATTGGCCTTCCTATTTTCTTTCATGTATATTCATGTTATTAATGCTTTATCATGGGTACACCTAGTCTATAAATTAAAATTCCATCTTACATCCAACATGTAGTACACATGTATCTATTTTTTATTTTATTTTTATTTTTAAGCATACATACACATGCACATCAAAATGTGGTATCATGTAGACACTAATTTTGGTACAAGTCTTATTACTGCAATGTTTTTAGTGTGATTTTGAGCTTATGGATCATTAGTTAAAATTAGGTACTTATTGGTTCTTTTCTATGTGTTTTTATTATCATTTCTTATTTGTGTGATCATGGACTTTTTTCTATTTTCTATTTTCTCTCTTATTTTTATTTTTATGTGCCTGTAGATCCCCTTATATATATATATATATATATATATATATATATATATATTCTAACTATAATCAATGATTACAAATTTTATTCTAATTATAATTGATGATCATTGATTCCTGTAATTCTTATTAGGTAGGCCATTTTTCCATATTCCTATTGTATCAATATGTGGATCCATATTTTTCATTTCCCCCTCTATTCTTGTGTTGATCAGTACACCAATAGGCCCTTAATTTGAATTTGATAAGTCTATATATATAAAGTATTTGAGAGAATTTAAATAAGAATTAGTGATGAGTATCAAAGCATTACACAAGTCCTATATGAATTATCATTAAATTTATTTTAAAGGTTTCCTATTTTTGCATATTTATGTTAGGATAAGACCTAATCAAAAATCCTTGTAGTTGCATTTTATCATCTAGGGAGAGGAGATGAAACCTTTTGTCTCATTTGG
>JARHVA010000695.1:220000-262500 GCA_037957365.1 Torreya grandis
TGAGGATGTCTAACTACCTATTTAATATCACACTTTTTCCATTTGTACCATTAAAATATACTAACAACAAGAAGATATATGGTTTAATCCTAAATCAGTCAAAAATAGTACATAGATAGTGAATCACATCCCATCCACAAAAGTACAAGGAGGTCAGCCTCACCTAGAGGTGCACCCAAAAGACCATACCACTTTATACACAAAGTAAATTAACATTTAATATAGGAAAATAGTGCCACAATACTACTATCTTAAGTATAATGTTACTATTCAAGAGGGTTTTTGAAACTTGAACCCTATTTATGACACTCATATATACTTCCACACTAGTTTTTAATCTCCAAATCATTTATCCTAGTCAGTTTCCATCTAAGTATTTATTTATGTCATTCATTATTATTTTTAAAAATATTAGATTAGGTAAATTATTGCACAAATTAGTGGATATATTTATTGAATATTTCTACCTAATTTACTATACTCATATCCTTTAAAAACCTAGGACTTACCCTCAAAAAACCCTAAATAGTTAAATCATTTAGTAAACCTAACTTAATTCAAATACTACCTAAACCCTATCCCTAGATATTATTAGGATTTAAATCCTTTTGTTTCATGTTTTTAGTGGTTTTTTTAGGGTTTTTAGACCTAATATATTCTACCCTAGGATCCCTCTTCCAAGATGCATTTCCAAATTTCATAGATAAATAATATTTTTCTCCTCCTCATCTTTGAGGGTGATAGATATTTTCCCTCTAATTAGGTCCATGTTATCACTCCTCCATGAGATGAATCAGCCTATACTACTATTACAGATGACAATACTCAGCCTATACATGTTTACACATTATTTATAGGGTGTGTGCCTACATATTCAATCAAAAGTAACTAGGGTTTGAACTTGTGATATTCTAAGGAAGCAAATTATCAGTATAAGTAGGCTAATTTTATAGCTATAAACTCAAAATCAAATATTACATGCAAATATTACAACATTAGAAAATTAGATTACAAGACAAAATCCTATAGGGCACACTAGTGTCAATCATGTACATACATCTTCACTTAGTCAATTTATGGAAATCAATGTTATATATCAAAATAAGAAATCACAAAAAAGTGCATCTACAACTAGTAATTATAAAAGTACTCAAAGATCAAATAAAATTCCAAGCGAGATTCTAAGGCAAATGATTAAAATTGAGTTGATCAACCTACTTCCTCTACATCTAGTAAAGAGATATAGATACTATTGTGCATATCATAGAATGCATGGCCATCACACATATTCATGTTTGGCATTAAAAAATAATATTCAACACATCCTTTCTAATGATGAACCTATACAAGATAAATTAGTTAAGAAATCCATAATGATATTGAAACATGTTAAAAAAGGGTCAAATTTGGAAATAATACAAAAGTGGGTACTAAAGCATAACTCAAAAAAATAAAAGGTTCACAAATCAAAATCAGAGCAAGAAATTGTATAATAAGAACATGTGAATTAAGTGAAGGATACAAATATACCTCTTTAAAATGAGGCTCAACATTCAAATCAATATGGGTTTGGTAAAAAATATATATAATAGTTAAATTATTATGGTCAAGTTTGGGTAAGTAGGCCCAAGGTATAATTATCCCTATTCTAACAATTGATAATGTTGTCAACAATGTTTTGGATTTATTGAACATCCTACAAAAAATCATTCATGGACATAGTTTATAAAGGAAAAATATCAAGATGCATAGGTGATATCATAAAAATCACAAGATCAAGAGCCATAATAAAGATAAAATGTTTCACCAACAACCATTCTCAAAAGAGGGTTTCTAAGATCATAGTATTTAAATCAAGTTATACCTATAGTGGATACAATTTTAAATGGAAAGATCCCAATCAATAATCTAGACATTGCTAATCAAAATGAAAAAGATGATTGAAAAAGCCTAGATTATTATCATAGAGACTATTTAGAAAGTGAAGATCCCACCTACATTACATAGATGCATCTCATTGATGACATGTGGGAATTTTATCACCATTCCTTATGATCACATAGATTCTTATCCATAGCAGTCTCCTTATACACAGTTTCATCCATTCTTAGTTTACTGGTACATAATTCATTTATCATGCTTCTTGTACATAGTTTCCTTTATCTTACTCCTTGTATATAGTTTCATTTTCATTTTAATTGTACATAGATTATACTTAGAAAATTAAAAAAAACAATATAACATCTTCAAAAACATAAAAACATTCAAATATTTCTCAAAAAATACAAAATTTAGATTATTTGCATATCCACATTTACTTTCTTTATACTTGTCATATACTACATATATTAGTTATCCTAGTATAGTCATTTTTTATCATATATACATGTTCCACTTGTTCTCTTTAAGTGTTTGCATATTATTATAGGACTCAAGTCCATCACATAGATCTAGAATTGATACTATCTACCCACTAAGGGCACATGCATAGATACATTGATTCAACATTGATAAATTCAACCATTTAGGGCATCCTATACACAACTTCCTCTTTCCTAAGTTATGTCATTCTACACTACACACATTTTTATTTAATACTAATAATATAGACTTAGTTTATGTACATATTATATAAATTTTTACATGTTCATGTATACTTTCATTTCTAAATTTTTTACTTTAGACTAAATTGTGTCTTTTTGCTTCTACATCTATTTGAGGGCATTTGAATATTTCATTTTTCTATAGCTCTACATCAATTCCTTTAATTATGTGTATGCTTTGGACATGTGCCCATTTCCTTGTGTATAGATTCTTGATTATGTATGTAGATATTCTAACATCTCCTTCTATGTGGATCTAAGCCCACCTTATTTATTATTTGTGTATGTGGACATTTGAACATGTCCTTTTATGTATTTGTTCATTTCCTCTCTCTCTTATATTTTTAATTAATTTTTTATTTTATCTTGATTTTTCTTAACTAAGGACTGATTCATCAATGTTTCATTTTTAATATACACAATGGAGCATGCTTCACACACTCAGACCCAAATTCATGGGCTTGGCCTCACAACTAAGTCTAGTTATGCTTCTTTTTCCTTTATCCTAGTCATTTATATTTTTTTATTTTTTATAATAAATGTGGGGGTAAATTTAGTAATATAAAATGTCATTTGTGTGTAATGAGTGTCACTCGAGATAAACCATCCTTAGCTTATCCTTAAACTTATCTTAGGGCCTCTATTGACACTTATTTAGATTCTGTGTGGGCCTTTTCACATCTATAGACACTCAAAATTAGTCTCAAACCCTCCCCTAGGAATTTAGGCCCCTAGTACTTCAGGTTTTTCCACCTATACACTAGTGCTATACTTTGGGTAGTAGCACCATGCACTAGTGTCCCACTTTCAGTGCTATTGTCCTTTTCCAAATTCTAACCCCAATAAATATATTTTCAATTCTTATAACATCTAGGGTTGGCATATACATATTTCAAACCTTGAAAAATCACCACATCAATATAAATACATGTCTTTTATAATTTTATCCACTAGAGGGATATGAGATGCAAAATACACAAATAATCTTAGAACAAGTTGTTCACAATCAAAGTTATTAATCCTTTTTCTACCCTATTTCTACATATAATCATCTACAATCATCCCAAACCTAGAATACTCATATTTATATTCTCAATCCTCATTCAAATCACTTAAGTTGACACTCATATTAACATTCACTTGAATTTACACCAAACATTTAGGCATGAGAACCACATCAAGCTTGATCCTTCCTCAGAGTACTGGTATGTAGGCAACTCCCAACATAGTGAGGTATTGAGGATGTCTATCCCACCTAGATAACATCACACTTTTACCACTTATTCCACTAAAATACCCTAACAACATGGTGGTCTAGGGTTTGCTCCTAAATCAGTCAAAAATAGTGCATAGATAGTGAATCAGAGCTCATCCACTTAGGTACTAGAAGGTTAGACTCAGTCAAAGGTGTACCCAAAATACTAGACCAATTTCTACACAAAATACATTAGAAATTAAAATAGGACACTAGTACCCTAGCTAGATCAAATCCCAAAATGTAAAATGGGCAAGGAGAAACAATGATTTTCAACTCTTGAAATAATACACACCTTAAATTACTTTGTCTTTGAAATCCCTCACAAACTGTTGCATATTACTGACATTCATGTTTTATTTTAGGCTAAAATAATCATTTCTTAGTAATTTTTATGACATGGATTTTCCAATAAATTTTCAACCACCCTCACTACCATGTACCTTTTGTAATGATAATTTATCTTCTTCATGCCAAAGGCATATAAGTAAATGATCATCAAAAAATATATGGAAAAGATTGGCTCCAATAATAACTTAACTAATAACATCTATTCATAATTTTATTATATTATTTATTTAAAATTTCAAAGGAAAAATATCATATTATAAAATTTTCTAAATATTTACACACCACTATGAATTATTTGTACCACCTCAATGGAAAATGCATCTGACCCATCTAGATCTAGTAATGTCATAGCTAAACTTTTAATTTTATAATAATCAATATAACATGATCATTGGTAAATAAATATGTAAAAAAGAAGAAAATTTAGTCATATCATTAACATGACATTTATGTCTTCTAAGTATGTTACTAATATCAAACTCATAAAAGTATTTGATCAAACTAAGTGTCTTCATATAAAATGTCACTTGAATGTAATGTGTGTCACTTGAGACAACCTATCCTTAGATTAACACTATACCTAATTAGGGCCTCTTTAAAAATGTATCCATATTTCATTTGGTCCTTTACATATCCCTAGAAATATCAAAATCATTCTTAGACCCTTTCCTAGGGATCTAGGTCCCTAATGCCTCAGTTTTTGCCACCTAGACACTAGCGTTATACTTTAGACACTAGAACCTTATGTTAGTATCCCAATTTTAGAACTATTATCCTTTACATATCCCTAAAAATATCGAAATCAGTCTTAGACCCTTTCCTAGGGATCTAGGTCCCTAGTGCCTTAGTTTTTGCCACCTAGACACTAGCATTATACTTTGGACACTAGAACCTTATGTTAGTATCCCACTTTTAGAACTATTGTCCTTTTACCAATTTTAAAGCCAAAAGATATATTTTAAATTCTTAAGACACTTAGGGTCATCCTATACCTATTTCAAACCCTTCACAAGAACAAAATAATTATAAACACTTGAATTTTATCCCTTTATCCACTAAAGGGAGATGAGATGAAAAATACACAAAAAAACTTAGAACAAGTTGTGCAGAATCAAGGTTATTGATCCCTATTCTAACCTACTTATTCATATAGCCATCTAAAACCATCCCAAACCTAAAATACATAGATTTTTAGTTTCAATCCTCATTCAAATAACTCAAGTCAATGTTCATACAAGCATTCACTTTTACTTAAACCAAGCATTTAGGTGGGATAACTACATAAAGATTGATCCCTCCTCAGAGTATTTTTATCTAGGAAACTCTCAACATAGTGGGGTGTTGAGGATGTCCATCCTACCTAGCTAACATCACACTTTTTCCACTTTTGACACTAAAATACCCTAACAACATGGAGGTATAAGGTTTGCTTCTAAATAAATCAAAAAACTTGCACATATAGTGAATCACATCTCATCCACATAGGTACAGGTAGGTAAGGTTTAATCAAATGTACACTTAGAAGACTAAACCATTTTCTACATAGAGGACATTAGCTCTTAAATTAAGACACTAGTGCCTCAAAACTACTATCCAAGGTACACATGCTAAGATCTAGAAGGGTTTATGACACTAGGACATTATTTATGACACTCATATTTACTTTCATGCCATTTTTCAACCCCCAGATCATCTATCCCAGTCAATTTCTAGCCATGTACTTATTTGTTTCCTTCATTATTATTTTTATAAATATAATATTAGGTAAATTATTAAACAAATCAATGGTTATATTTATTTCTTATTTCTACCTCGATTTACTATACTTAGACCCTTTAACAACGTAAGGCTTACAATCTAAAAATACTACAAAGTTAAATTATTTGGTGAACCTAACTCACTTCAAATACTACCTAAAACCTAGACCTAGATGATATTAGTGTTTAAATCCCTTTGGTTCTTATTTTTAGTGGCTATATTAGGGTTTTTAGACATGATATATTCTACCCTAGAAACCCTTTTCCAAGTTGTATTATCAAATTTCATTGATAAATAAGATTCTTCTCCTCCTCATCATCTCCATGAGGGTGATAGCTAGTTTCCCTCTAACTAGGTCCATGTTATCACTCCTCCATGAGAGAAAGTAACCTATAATAATTTTACTAATGCTCATCCTCAACCTATATATGCCTCCACATATTTTCTATAGGGTGTGTGCCTACATGGTCAACCAGAAATAACTAGCATTTACACCTGTGAGACTCAGAGGGATAAAATTAATAATATAAGTAGGTTAATTTCAAAATTACAAAATCATAATTAACTATTACATGAAAATATTACAAAATTGTAAAATTAGATTAAAAAATAAAATTCTACATGGCACACTAGTTTTAATTGTATATATACATATTTACCTAGTAAATTTATGGCAAGCAATGTTATATATAAAAAAAGCAATCACAAAAAAGTACATCTACAACTAGTGATTCTAAAAGTATTCAAGGATAAAATATAAGTCTAAGTGAGATTTTAAGTCAAATGGTTAATAATAAGTTGATCAACCTAGTTTCTCTAAATCCAATAAGGAGATCTAGATAGTATTATGCATACCATATAATGCATGGTCATCACACATATTCATGTTTGGAATTGAAAAAGAATATACAACACATCATTACTAATGAGGACCATATACAAGATAAATCAGTTAATCAATATATAGTGATACATGATCATGTTAAAAAAGGGTCAAATTAAGAAATAGTAAAAAATTGGTTACCAAAGCATAACTCAAAACAACAAAAGGTCATAAAACAAAATCATAAAAATAAATAGTATAACAAGCATAGGTAAAGAAATTTAAGGATACAAATATACCTCTCCAAAATGATGCTCAACATTAAAATTAGTATGGGTTTGGTAAAAAATATCTAAAATAGTTTGATTATCACAATTAAGGTTTAGGAAAGTAAGCCCAAGGCATGACTATTCCGATTATAGTGTTGATAATGTTGTTCAAAAAGGTTTTGCATTTATTAAACATCTTATGGAAAATCATTCACATAAACAATTTATTGAATTAAAAGATCAAGATACACAAGTGATATCACAAAAATCATAAGATCAAGAGCTCCCATAAATAAAAAATCATGTTAAACCAATAACCATTCTTAGAAGAGGGTTTATAACAAAAAATTCTTCAAAGCAAGCTATACCTACATTGGATACAGTTTCAAATGGCAAGATCCCAATCAATAATCTAGGCATTGCAATCAAAATGAAGATGATTGGAACAACCCAGATTATTTAGATATAGACTATTCAGAAAGTGAAGATGCCACCTATGTTACATAGAGGAATCCCATCGATGACATGTGGGGATTATAACACCATTCCTTACTAACATAAATTCTTATCCATAACATTATCCTTGAATGCAGTTTCATCTATTCCTAGTTTACTAGTACATAGTTTCATTTATCATGTTTCTTTTACATAGTTTCTTTTATCTTAAATTTTTTATATAATTTCATTTTCATGATTAATTAGACATATATTATACTAAAAAAACACAAAAATAATATAACATCTCAAAAAATACAAAAACATTCAAATATTGCTCAGAAAATACAAAATTTAGATTATTTTTATATCCACATTTACATGCTTTATTCTTGCCAAATACTACATATGCCAATTTTCATAGTATAGTAAGTTTTTATCATAGATACATGTTTCAATTGTTCTCTTAGAGTGTTCACATATTATTATAGGAATCAGTTCTATCACATAGATCTAGATTTGATATTATTTACCCACTAGAGGCACATACACAACTCTATTGACTAAACATTGATACATTCTCCCATTGGGAGCATGTTATACATAGCTTTCACTTTGTTAGGTTATATCATTTTAAACTAATATTTTTATTTACTACTATTATAAAATTAGTTTATATACATATTTTCTCTTATATAGTTTTGTACCCATTGTTCATGTATACTTTCATTTCTAACTTTCCTAATTTATGCTAGATTATATCTCTTTGCTTCTACATCTATTCAAAGGCATTTGAATATTCCATTGTTTTATAGATATATGCACATTTATTTCATTATGTGTATGCTTTGAACATGTGCCCATGTCCTTGTGTGTTCCTTCTTGATTTTTTATGCTGACATTTGAACATGTCCTTCTATGTGGCTCTAATCTAATCTTGTTTGGTGTTTGAATATGTGGATATTTTAACATGTCATTATATGTATTGCTTTCTTAGATTTAGTGACATGTGCCCATGTCCCTTGTATTATGGACCCTTATCCTAATTTCCATGCCTCATGTGTGTTGTATGTATGCTTTCATGTATGCATCATAGCCATAACACTTGTATCTTGATTGTTACACTTGCACCTAGATTTAGATGCCATGAATTCCATCATGAATCTCCCCTTCCTCCTTGGATGCCTTAATGGACATCATGTCCCATCCCCATAGGTATTTTACATAGATTGTTCTCAAATTATGTAGTTAATACACATGTTCACATTGTTATATCTATCTTGAAAACCTTTTAAAATCTAGATCTAACATACATTGTCTATTACCAACTTATGTTGAGATTATATTTTACTTTTCAATGTCATGTATACACATTATATTGGTTTATTACAAAAACATCATACATGTTGTTAGCCTAACATACATCATGTATAACTTTAGTTTTAAAGATAGTCATTACACAGGTACAATAAATCCCCTCAAAAGAAGGGGCATTCATAGTGGTTTTTCATAGAGATCAAGCCACCTAGGTGTAATCAGAGTATAGTTTTCAACATGCAAATTTAGAATTATAGAGTATAGAACTAGGTTGACACATATAAAAATAGTCAAACATGTATCAATTTTAGTTTGCATAGAAAAACACATAAGGACATTGGCACTAAAAGTGGGACATTAGCATAGTGTGCTACTATTAAGGTACAACATTACTATCTAATAGCCCAAAAATAGAGGAATCTAGATTTGATAGAATGGCATAGTAGTTACAACCTAGATTGACATAGTTTCAGTCATAGATTATCATATTTGAACAATTTATGCTTAGTTTTTTCACATAATCATACTAGGTTTTCTCAAATTAGGGGCACCATGTGTGGCATGATCACTCCCATTTTGTTTTCAAATACACAAACATGGATTTCTACAACCTAATCTATAATCCATATGCATAAATATTAAAATTGGGGGCACATGCAAGTCACATTATTTCCACATGATTAGTTTTACACTAGCTCATCTCAAATGGAATGGTAGACTCCTTGTCATACTCTAAATTGTATACTTTAGACACCATTTCACTAGTAATCACACTAAATCGATGGATTATTCCATCTAGAGTGGTTTTCATTTTTTCATAGTCCCTAAGCTACATTCTCAAGTACCCAAGTGGCCCCTCAGCCATTTTCATTTTATATTTCTTAAATGGCCCTAAGGCCATCCTACACAGTTATAATTACATTACATAATTTCAATCAAAGATGGATCTACTACACATGGGTGTGAAATTATGGACTCATAGCTTACTTTAGTTCTTGAACCACCTACATAGGATGGTTAGAAAATCCATCAATCCAATCCAAGTTATTCATAGTATGAGATCCATTGAGCAGGGGTGTGAAATGGAGGCAAAACTAGCTTGAGTTATTGAGTCACCCACACATGGGGATTGAGCAAGGCATCAACTTAGTCTAAGTTATTCACAAATTTGATCACTATTCTCTCTCTCACACACACATACATGTCACTAAGTTTTTGCATTGATTCGCATACCCAACAAGGTATATTCATTCCTTTCCTCTCTCTCTCTCTCTTATATTTTTACTAAATTTTGTCCTAGCTTTTTATTTATCTTAAGTAAGGATTATTTAATAAATTTTTCATTTTTAGGATGCACAACAGATCACACTTAACACACTCAAATATAGATTCATGGGCTTCACCTCACATCTAGGTTAAGGTACACTTATTTTTCCTTTATCTTAGTCATTTAGCTTTGCTGACTTCTAAAACAAAGCTGGGGGAGGTAAATGTAGTCATATAAAATATCAATTGAGTGAAATGAGTGTCACTTGAGACAACCCATCCTTAGCTTAGTCTTAGACCTATTTTAAGTCTTATTTTAACTTTTATCCATCTTTCATGTGGACCTTTAGACATCCCTATACATCTCAAAAATAGTCCCAAACCCTCCCCTATGTATCAAATCCCCTAGTGACTTAAGGTTTTCCACTTGGCCACTAACAATATACCATTTACACTAACACCTTGTGCTAGTGTCCCACTTTTAGTGCTATTGTCCTTTACCAAATTTCAACCCCAACATATATATTTTCAATTCTTAAGACACATAGAGTTAGCCTAAACCTATTTCAAACACTTCAAAAGAACCACATTTGTATAAATACGTGACCTTTATCCCTTTATCCACTAGAGGGAGCTGAGATGCAACATACACAAATAAGCTTATAACATGTTGTACACAATCAATGTTATTGATCCTTATTCTTCCCTACTTTTGCATAAAATCATCTACAACCATCCCAAGCCCAGAATACACATATTTATAGTATCAAGGCTCATTTAAATCACTTAAGTTTATACTTATACTAGAATTCAATTTTGATTGAACTAAGCATTTAGGCAAGAGAACTACATCGGTCTTTATCCCTCCTTAGAGTATTAGCATGTAATAAACTCTCAACATAACATGGTATTGAGGATGTCTAGCCTACCTAGCTAACCTCACACTTTTACCACTTGTGTAACTCAAATACCCTAACAACATAGAGGTCTAATATTTTTTCCTAAATCAATAAAAAATAGTACATAGACAATAGATCAGAGCTCATCCATATAAGGACAGGAAAATAAGACTCATACAAAGGTGCACCCATATGGCTAGACCACTTTTTACATAAAGGACATTAGCACTAAAATTAGGACACTAACACCCCACTTCCACTATCTAAGATGGTTTCTAATACATGGACCTTGTTTTTGACACTTATATTTGATTCCACTCTAGTTTTTAACCTCCATATTTTTTATTTAATTAGTTTCTATCTAAGTATTTATTTATGTTATTCATTTTTATTTTTAGAAATATAAGATTAAGTCAATTATTATACAAATCAATGGTTGTATGTATTTCATATTTCTCCCCCAATTTACTATACTTAGACCCTTTAACAACCTAGGTCTTACACTGCAAAAAACCTAAATAGTTAAATCACCAAGCACTAAATATCAATATGGAATTAATTTTTCTTGTTTTTTTTAATAGGCACCAATCACTTGATCTATGAAAATCTAAGAATCACCATATAATTTGATAGATTTAATATTTAACACACGTGTAATTTGTAATCCTATAATTAAATCATAATACTCAACTATCTTATTTATATATAAAAATCTCAATTAATATGCTAATGTCATAGTCTAACATTGAGGATTTCATAATAAAATGTCAAACTCAATTATATAAACACATTTAGACCCATATAAACACATGGTACAAGTTTTTTCTACATTGGTACATATAACAAACTCATCTAAAAAACATAATTTTTAGGAGTGTTCTCTAATAATGGAGTTGCATTGAATTGGTTGATGATGACATGGAATTTTACCAATTTTTTATTACAAGTTTAAGATCAAACTCCATGAATAACATCACACATTAACTATGCATCCAAATAGATAAGTGTTAAACTTGATATACTTTAAAGGATCAATATTATCAATAACATGAGTCTTAATAGTAAACATGCAATGTTTATGCTTCTATGTGGAGAACATAATAATCAAGCATATATTTTATATTGATTTATAATTATCTTTATAATAAACTAATGTATGAGTGATGTGATAAATACTTTTTTATATATGATCATCATCATATTGTGTACACATATTTCCCAAGGTGTGCTTAGTGGAAGATATGTATAGTAACAAAGGTCTATTATGAGTAAGTGACATCATAACTAAGGTATTAGATAAATATTATTTGTTTTCATTAAAATCATTTCAATGTTGTTCATCCCATTTAATCTTAAATCCTTTTCAAAAAAAATCATAAAAATGGTTTGGTTTTATCAACTAACTTAGTAATAAATTATCTAATGGCTTGAATTTTTCCTTGTAAACTTCTTAATTGTTGTTGTCCTTTCACATTATCGTATAAAAACAATAGGTTATACTTTATTAAGTTAACCTCAATTCCTTATTGAGAAATGATAATCACAAATAACTTTCCTAATGTAACACCAAAGACACATTTCTTATGAATTAAGTTCAGATTGTAATTTCATAATATTGCTAACTTGATTGTCATATTTCTTAAGTTTTCCCAAGATATCATTAACATAGTACTCTAAAATATTATGCATATAATCATGGAATATATGTGTCATGGCCTTTTGATAAGTTCCCCCACTATATTTAAGACAAATATGCATGACAACATAGAAAAATGCATCCTAAGGTGTTATAAAGTTTTTTTTGTGTTGATCACTATCTTTTATCTTGATTTGATTATAATTATAGATACTAAAATATGGTATCAAGTACTTAAAAATGATAAGATTGACATATATTTATGAAGCATGACTTGAGCACATAAAAATGGTCCTAATATACAATTTTCTCACACATACATGCTACCTTATGAGTTTGACCCTTTCATTATGCTGTTACAAACCTATGAGAACCTCACTATCTATTTTAAACTTCCATACTATCCTACACAAACATGACCAGATGTTAATTTTAATCCTCATGTGCATAGGTCCATAATGTTAGACTAGGTTAGTATTTCTAGTCTATACTAACATACGCCTGATGTTAATGACCTTATCCTAATAGTGGCTAATTTTTAAAATCAAACTATAAGCACTAGGATTTTGCATAATAATATTTGTGCTAGTCTAGGTCTTAGATCCCCTTTCTTGTTTAACCTTATTTCACCCTATGTAAATATCTAATTACACTTTTATCATTTAACTTATATAATTAAGTTCTATTAATTACATTCACTTAAGTAAATTAATTTAACTAGTTACCTACCATAAAATCTAAATAAATCTACCCAAATCAGAATACAAGGTAATTTGTTTTAACCACTCACAACCCCCTCAAAATCCTAAAATCATTTAAACAACTTAGGGATTAATTTCACTTCTCAATTGAAACCACTCCAACAACTTTAGTAAGTTTAGCCTAGAATCATTTCTAATTGCTACGATCAATGTCAATTTTATTGAATTGACATTGATTTAACCATAGGCCCTTGAGACAAATGAATGATTTCTTGTACTTCTAATTGCACTTTACTGATGACAAAGTTTTTCTAGAGTATCATTTTTTAAATTGTTCATTCACTAGAAGCTTTTACACCTGCATCAACTCATCCACACCGATACACAAATCAAGAATCATCCTATCAATTCTATAGTCTACCACAGGTTGGAAGCACTATAAAAGGTTAGTATATCATTTATTTTAGAATAATTTGTAGATCCTATGATCAATGTCAATTCTATTGAATTGACATTGATTTAACCATAGGCCCCTTAGGATAAATGAGTAATTTCTTACACTTCTAATTACATTATAATACTGAAAAAATTTTCCTAGAGTATCATTTAGTAAATTGTTCATTCACTAGAAGATTTTACACCTACATCAACTCATCCACACCCATACACAAATCAAGAATCATCTTGTCAACCTTATAGTCTGCCACAGGTTGGACACACTATAAAAGGTTAATATATTATTTGTTTTAGAAAATTCATTCTACAATTTATTTTATCTATATGTTAATTTATATTTTGTTTTATATTCAATTTTATCCCAATGATCAATGTTATAATATCTTTAACCATCCTGAGACATCCTAAAACCATACTAAATCCTATTAAAACCATCTGTTAAATCCTTATCTTGAGAACCTTGTCCGTATTAAGAGGATTTATGTCGATTCCCTAAATTAGCATAGATCTTATAGATCATCATCAATCTTTGCTAAAAAACCACTCTCTATTCAACTTGAATCCATTTCAATTAGCAATCTAATTTACATTTTAGCTCATTATTTATTATATCCATGGGTTTCTTGTAGATGACTCTACCTAGAGTTGTTCATGAAGTGGTGACTATATGAGATTTTTCCATAGTTCCACATCCTCTTTTATCATATCAAAGTGATATTTCCTTCTAAATAGGAATTTTTTATTGTGTTTTCCCTAACCTTAAAATTTGTTGTTGATCAACTAGAAGTGATTCAAGTTGAAGAGGATAATGTTAAAGATTATTGGAATGTATTATTTGCTAATGTCCATCCAATAAACTTAGATTAAATATTAAATCACTTCATTATCTTATCTATATTTTTAAATGATTTATTGTAATTTCATTTTTTATATTTATCTGATTGAGTGATAAGATAGTGGGTTGACATCATTACAAAATGGTATCGTACTGGATATCCCACTCATATATCATATTAATCAATCTTTTTTTAGTTGTCTATTTTGTGTAGCTAATCCTTACAAGATAAAAAGGAGTTATCATATCACTAGATAAATAATGTGTGATCCTTTCTAATAACAAGTAGTCTTAAAAACCTTGTATCTTATTTTAAGTTCTTAATTAGTTTACTTTATATAAAAAATATAAAAAAAATACTTTAAACATTATGGCATGCCTAGTGGGACTTGTTAAAAAGCCTCACAATTATTGATTTCTTTATTTTTTTCTATTTTTTATTTAGTGAAATTTATTTTTCATTAAGAAGCATTCAAAATTAAAAAAAACAAAAGAATATTTAGACTAGTTTCCCTTTTTTTTTAAGAAATTATCTTATTTTAGTTTGCCTATTTTAGAAGCAAATCTAGTTTAACTTCTTTAGTCACACTCTTTTACCACAAAAATAGAACCAAAATCATAAAAAAATGTAATCAAAATAAATCCCACCTAGGTAGACCCACTTGGATTTCATCACCAAGGGGAAAGCTGACTTGATGTTCTAATCAAGTATAAATAATTGGTTGGTGGTATATAGGATAAGCGTCTAACACCCTTATCATTATGGGATCATGAATTGAGAGGGTAGGTCCTAATACCAAGCCATGTGTTATTACCAACATAGAATTAGGCCTCAATATACCTTCAGGTATAACGATATTCCTTTCCTTAAATTAAACATGAAACAAACCTTAGATTACCATTTTTTAAGACCTTCATTAACTCATCTCCCCTTCAAATTTTAAATTTTGTTTCTTAAAATTTAAAAAAAAATTAAGTTCATTAAAATTGAGTGTGTGTTTTCCCTCACTAAAAATGAGAAAATCAAAAAAAGAGTTGTGTGTTTTATTCTTTGTTTTTTTAGTTCTCTAGCACTACATGATTCTGATACAATAATAATTGCTCAAACAAATAGAATCACCCCACTCATCCTCCTCTTTGATGGAAAAATCATAGATTACCACTACCTCTCCCCATTCTATCAAGGATGGTATCCCTTAATTTTACCCTCAGGGTGATCTAGATTTTGCTAACATACTAGACAACAATCTAACCACCTTAAACTATTACCTTACCACATGTTCCATATAGATCCCCATTTCCCCTCATGGCCAAACTTCCCACTCTTTATATGGAATTCCCCCAAAAAAAATTTATAGATATATTTTGTCCATGGTGTCCTCATCCACTAACCCACCACCACCGTCAGGTTTAAATAGTGGTACAACCCAACCTCTAGATACTTAACCACCCTTAGTGTCTAGTAGTCCTACCACAACCATTTTTCTAATGTAAAATGTTACTACACTACTATCAACAAGAAACTAACCACCCTTTCTTTTGATTCAAAATATAATAATCTCCATATCTTTGACCCTCCCTCTTATCTAAACCCATGTAACATCAAGTTTTTAACATACCAGACAACCTCCACCATCCACATAGTAAATCCCTATAGGTCAAGATGTTCGACAACAAATACCACTAATTACATAATATTGAATTCTAATACAACCCCTTGTAGGTAGTTATCTTAACCCATCCTAACATCAAAACTTACCTTTGTTATTCCCTTAATACATTGCTACATCTCAACCAACTATCACCACATCCATAGGTTATCCCCTTACACAACCTATCCTAACTTAACTTCCCCCTATCAACATTTACAAAAAAATATTTTAGAAGGCACCACCAATATAATTCCCAACTAGATATCATGTGCATCCTCTTGGAGAGGATGACAAACTTAGAATCCTATACATCTAGGTTGAATAACATGCTTACATATGAATAGATCTACAACAAACCAATCAGCCTTGTTGTCCCAATCTAGCCATATCCTACATAGTGGGAACTTCTTAAATTTATAAAATTTAAAAACAAGTAATATCCCCGAAAACACATTATGGCATTCAAGAGTGCATGCTACCTCATTTCCCATGATGACTCCCTCCTTTTGAGTATGTTACTTATGTCACTCATAGGGATGACATTAGACTGGTATAGTTCCATCACCCAACACTCACTATTTTCCTTTGGGAAGTTAGCTAAAAAAATTAGAGCACTTCTCAATAAATATCACTATAAAATTAACTATTATCAACCTCTATGCCATTAGGAAATTTGAAGATGAGTTGATTGTGGACTTTGTTTCTAGATAGATGGACCTTATAAAATAGTTAAACTTATCCTTTCCTAATCCATAATTGATAGAATAAGGGGAATTATTTTTGAGATCATGTGTTCAATTATTTTTGAAACATATATCATCCACCTTATAGGTTCAATCATTCAAAAAAAATTATGAGGCCTTTACCATGGATCAAAATTTATAAATATGAGTCTTACAAGAGGGAAAAGTGAAGTTATGAAACAAAAAATTCCAACTAGACCCTTCTAAATGAAATAATAATCTAAAGCCAAAGGGAAAAACTAATGTTGTTATCCTAAAGTCAGGTTAGCCATTCATAACAAACCAACCAAGCTCTTTTCAAACATAACCACAAAGAAACTTAATATAGTTACGACCTATGAAATACATGCCTTTGGAGGAGTCCTATACTTATTTCTAAACAAACTATTAAATGCAATAGTCATTCAGTTTCCTCCCATTAGACCTATCAATGACTCTCAACCAAAACTAAGTTGGTACAAATAAAGTGATTTTTGTACTTACCATAATGTTCCCAACCATGAAATTAATAGGTGTCAATATTTAAAAATATTAGTACAAAACCTCATTGATCGAGGGGAGGTACAATTGGATAATCCAAATGCTCATCAAAATCAGTCTATCAACATCTTTAGGCAACCATTCCATAACCATCCCTCATCATCTAACTCCATATAAACTAATACAAGATGCAACTTAGATCAAGGCACCCCATACTAATTACCATCCATGATCAAATTTTACCTAAATAAGTTGATAGTATGTCTGAATTATATTTCATGTCAACACAAATACTAAATCTTCTTATAGGAGATGCCTTTGACCCATATAAATCAACCAAACCTATTTTTATCATCCAATCAAGTCTTTTAAACCTAATTTCATGGGATTCCCTATAATATGGCTCATCTACACACATTAATATTCCTCCACAAAAAGTGGAGGATAAAAAGGACTTTTATTATCCCCACATGTGGGATAAATGTTTGGGTATAACAAAAAGTAAGGCATTGCAACATCCACCCATAAGACTTGAGCTCCCCTAAAATGAGGATTATTGTAAAGATACTCACATAACCTATAACCAAATTAAAAAAATAAATATGGCCATGCCCAAAAAACAAACTAAACCATCTATACTGGGGCCACATCCTTCCTTGAAACTTAAGATCTCAATAACAGAATCTTCTATCAAGAGATCTAAGTTAGTTGAAAATTCTTCACTGGTACTACCCATATTAAAACCTTATTTTGACCCAAAAATATTTTTTTATCCCACAAATTTAAATAAACACTCTTTCCACCCATTAAAACTACATGTAACATCAACATAGAAAAGGAAAGTGTCAAGGAAAGCACGGCTCAAAAATTGGAACCCTGAAAGGTAGTGAAACCTAACTAAGATCCTTTACAAGGATATTATGTCACTATCCTTAACCAATTTATGAAAAAATGTCTTGTCACATTTCCTCCTATCAAACCAAGTAATCCTCATCTATAAAAACCCATGTGGTATAGGCAAAACAAAGTGTTTGCCTATCATAGGATACCCAGATGGGACACTGAATGATATAATGCTCTAAAAGTCATGATTCAAAATATTTTAGATGAGAATGATATATTAATTGAACACCATAATCCCCTCTTAAATCCTAAAATTACAAATATCCCTAATACTAATATGGTAAACCCTTTATAGGGTAAATCAAAATAATAATCTAAAGGTATGGTTCATGATCTTGACTCAATTCCTAATCAACCCTTTAGACACCCAAAATGGATAAATTGGGGACTTAAACAAATCCCCCATTATTTTAGATTCATACAATAAACATAGTTACCCAATATCAAGCATAGGCCCTCAAAACCCAAAAATTAAACAAATCCAAAGTATCCATAGCTCAAACCCCTATCCTGACTACAAAAATCTTTAAATCATCCACTACAAAACATAAAGTCTCCATTTTATGAAAATCATAAAATAATTATTCTTCATAACTTATAAAAATATCAATTTTGAATCAACTTCACCAAACCCCTATCAAAATTTCCCTCTATGAACCAATTGATAATTCCCCTTAGCATCATCAGGTAATGATAGAAGCACTTCAGGCCATACAAGTACAACCTAAAGAACCCTAACCTATGATGACATTCACTGGATCCTTATAGATGATTTCATCTATTAGTTTTAATGATTATGAAATAGATCCCTTACCATATGAATACCAAGACCCACCCCTATATATCATCACACAAGTTAATCAAACCCAAATCAAAAGGGTGATGATTAATAATGGGGATAGTATTAATATTATCTGCTTGCATGCACTTAAACAAATATAACTTCTAAAAATGGTTCTAGCTCAATCCTAGAAGTATTTTGAGATTCTAATGATATAGTGGCTCCTACATTATGAACCATTGTCTTCCTAATCTAGGTAGGTTATCATGTTCTTCACAAGTTCTTTTATGTCATAGGAGTAGAATTCTAATATAATATCCTCCTAGGGCTCCCTTATATCTATGTTATGAATTGTGTTCCATCTAATTTACATCTATGTATCAAACTTGAACATGAAGGCCAAGTCCACATCATCCTTACTGATCTACATCCATTTAAATCTATAGTTTAACTTTTGACCTAATGACATTTTACTCACTTTAAATAGAGTAAACCCATCACCATCATCTAATGCAAAACCAACTCGATCGTTAATCCCTTCATAAAGACTCTTTGATAAGGATCCTTTGTAATATGTAATAGGAGAGTACCAATTATTAGAACTTAACAACTTTTGCACTCCTCAAGAGTATGGGCATCCTGATAAATAGTGAAACTACTATCCTAACCTTAGGGATATTTTTCCTTTTAGACACTATTTCTTATGTACTCATTTTATATATGGTGAGATTGATCAATTATCCTTGTATATTGATATACCATCCTAAGCCAAACCATTTTCTTTGAACTTTTCATTCCTAGACAAACTATGATTTACTCACATGTATTTACAATGGTGTGCCTAAAAAGGATTTAGTATGTGATGTTACAATCAAGGACCAAATGATGCTACATTAGGATATTTTAGGAAACCACATGAAAAACATTGTCTAATATTTAACAAAACTACTAAATCCATTCCTAAAATCACCCATGCATCTGATCTTGAAGACAATGTCATAGTGTCATCCTCTAAAATTCTCCCTGTTATGAATGATGTCATGTTCATCCCCCCATACTTTTTTTAGTCAATATGATAACCCTATAACCTCTCACCTATCATAGTAATGAATAACTTAAATCCATCCCCCTTACTTATCCTAATATGGTAGTATAATATTCTCCTACCATTTTTATTATTTAGTGTTAAGATGATGAGTCTATCTTGAGTTAGTTAGGCACTAAGAACTTACACTTACATAATTCACTACTAGCCAAAATGTCTAGTTTGATAAATGAAGCTACCATAGACATTAACATAGGGTCCTAGGATGCCCTATGCATAGTCAAGGTTAGTAAATATCTAGACAATTAGGAACATAAATACTTCACCACTTTTTTGGTAAAACATAACTAGGATTTTGCTTGGTCATTTAGTGACATGCTAGGTATCAGCCATGTTATCATTTTTCATAATATTATCATAATTTAGGAAGCTAAGCTAGTGAATCAAAATATAGGAAAGAAGCATCCTCACATTGTGTTCTTATTCAAGGAGGATTTATAACACCTCTTCTATAGAAATTTCATTTATCCAATCAATTACCCTCAATGGGTGTCTAATATTGTGCCTATCAAAAAAGCCACTAAGGGTCTCCATCTTTGTACCAATTTTTGAGACCTAAACCTCTCTTATCCTAAAGGTGACTTTCCTTTTCCTAACATTAATAAACTAGTGGACCTAATGGGAGGCCATAAAATGTTACCACTTATGGATGAATTTTTTGGGTATACTCAAATCCTTATCACCCCAGATGACCAACATAAGACTTATTTTATTTCTCCTTTGGGGAATTTTTGCTATAAGGTTATGCCTTTTTGCCTAAATAAAATAGGATTCACCTATAAAAGAGATATGACTTATATCTTTCTTGATATAATCCATAAGATTGTTGAAAATTATGGATGACCATCTCGGTAAATTAAATCACTAAAAAGACCATATCTCCATTCTAAAAATAGTCTTTGACTATGCAATATAATTCTATGTCTATCTCAACTCCACAAAGTGTGTTTTTGTATTCTTTAGTGATAATATCTTAGGTTTTATCATTTACATCCATGGTATATAATTTGATCCTGCTAAGATTAAGGCTATCAAATATATGTTGCCCCCATCCAACCTTAAATAGCTCCATATCCTATGAGGAAAATTATAGTCTATTTGACATTTTATCTTCCAACTATTTGATCATTATCATATGTTCCATCACCTTTTGAGGAAGGATATTGAGTTAATCTAGGATTCTAATTCTCAAGATACCTTTGAAGCTCTAAAGAACTATTTCCTCTCCCTGTTGGTTCTTATTGATCCTAAAGAAGGGTGACCTTTCTTCTTGTACATTTCAGCTAGGGATCATTCTCTAGGGGATATTTTTGACCATCATGATGATTAGTATAGAGAAAAAGCAATGTATTACATAATCCATACTCTTTTTTGAATATGAGACATGTTATACACATATAAAAAAACTTTTCTTGTCTCTAATTTGTATGGCCTCTAAATTTTTTCATTATCTTCTTAATCACAATACCTACATAATTATGAACACCAATCCCCTTAATTTTATGCATTTTAATCCTTACCATAATCAGCATATGACTAGGTGGATCTTGATTTTAGTAAAATTTGATCTAGAGTTTCTCCACTATAAGTTAGTTAAAGGTCAGATCATCACTAATCAATTAGTTGAGGCATCTATTATAACTGGTCATTTTTCTAATTTTAAATTCTTAAATGAATCTATTGCTTCTACATCCTAGGTGGGTCTTGATTATAAAATAAATTTATTCTTTTATGGATTGAAATGTGAGTGTGAAGGAGGTGATGGAATTATTTTGATACCTCTCGAGGGTGTTCCTATGATTTTATCTTTCAAGCTAGATTTTAATTTCACTAATAATATGGTAGAGTATGAAGCCTTGATTATAGGTCTCTAAACTACTTTATCCCTAGGCATTAGGTCACTTTATATCTATGGAGATTCTTAGTTAGTTGTCAATCAGATTAATGGCATGTATCAGTGTAAGAATGGCATCCTTTAAAAGTACAAAATGTTAGTACATTAGCTATTAGTTTCTTTTGATCACTATGTCACCCAAGCCACTCCTCAATCAACCAACAAGTTCATAGATACCATGGCCTCCCTAACTTCCTTTATCCCATCCTCCCCTCAAGAATCTAGGTTTTTTATGTTAATCCAAAAAATCAAATATCACTCTTCTACCAAAATTGATTTACCTTTTTTATAATGTGGAAGAAAATCACTTAGATCTATGGTACACATAGACATTCGATTACCTATCTAAAGGTATTATCCCTCCTAATTTATCTAAGAATTATAAGCATGATTTTCAACACCAAACCACCCATTATGTTATAGTAGGGTTTGTTCTCTATAAGAGAGGGCTTGATGGTATACTCCTTTGATTTCTTCAAAACTCTAAGGCTACTCTCATAATCCAAGAAATGCATGATAGGTTGTCTGGGGTAAACTTTAACAGTCTTGATATTCCTAAGAAAATTCTTTGAATAGGTAATTATTGGCCCACTCTAAATCAGTATTATTTTGAATATGTCAAGAAATGCATGAAATGTCAACAACACACTAATCTCTCACATGTCCCTAGTAATGAATTGTAAGTGGCCTATGATTTTTGACCATTTTCTCAATGGAAGTTTAGGTCTTATAAGAAAAATTAATCCCAAATATTCCCAATAAAACAATTTTTTCATTTCCTCCACCAAATACTTCACTAAGTGGGTGGAGGCCATTCCCCTTATTTCAACCAAAGTAGATAAGATTGTTTATTTTATTAATCATCATATTATATGTCACTTCAGTGTCCCTCACAAGATAATTATAGATAATGGAATATATTTTAAAAATAAGTAATTCAAAATACTTTATGAATATTTCGACATTAAGCTAAGATTTTATTCACCTTATTATATACAAGATAATGGATAGGTTGAAACATCTAATAAAACTCTAATTAAGATGTTAACCAAAGTATTCAATGAAGCTATGAAAAACTGACATCTTCCTATTCCATTCACCTTATGGGCTTATCATAGTAGCTTTCAAACCTCTACAAGTGATACACCTTTTTATTTAGTCTATGACATTTAATTTTTTCTCCCTCCATAAATTTAGATTCCTTCTCTTTGAATTTATCTTAGATACATCATTTCTAAGGAGGAGTATCATCAAGAGTGCTTAGAATAGATTGAACTTTTAGATGAGCATAGATTCATGACCCTTGACCATCTCAAAGTTTATCAAGAAATAATAAAACATGCATATAAAAAAATATAAAATAAAAATAATTTAATATTGGTGACCTTGTCCTTAAACAAAATCAACATGTAAAAAATATGGAAAAAAGTTAAAGAGGAAAATTTGCTTTGAATTGGCATGGACCATATATTATCACTCATAAATATGGATATGGAGAATATAATTTGGCCTATATTGAAGGAAAAATAAAATGTGAGCCTCTTAATGATTTGCATTTGTGTCCTTTTTACTACTAATCAACTTAAAAGAGACTATAGTCAATAGGAGTTCTCCTTTTGTCTTAGAACAACCTAAAATTATGTCTTCCATCACCTACAAAATACCCAATAATGATAAACAATCATGTGGATATCTGATGACATGCCTATCCTCAACTAAAATATGGACACCCTGAATATATTCATAACATGTTCCAAATGGATAAGCACCACCTGTAATAGGAGAGATCCCAAAATCATTATTTCTTGAAAATCTCTTGCCTGAAAAGTTTATTTTAGGGATAGAAATATTTTCTCATGTAAACAATCTTGAAGATAGCCTTGGTTACCTTAATTTAAAATAAAAAATCTGAGATAAAAATATATATCAAAATAAAAAGGCAAAAGTATAGATTGTTTCCTCAAAGGAAATATATCTATAAAAAGGCATAAAAATCATAGACTACTGAATTAAAGGAGAGTTGTATGAGCATATATCTTGAATTATAGACCACTCCCTTGAAGAATGGATATTTAAAATAAAAAATATAAAGGAAAACTTTGTGTATTGATAAATTTTCTAAAGCATGCTTCTAAAAATCCAAAACCCTGAAGAAAAATCTAAAATATCCCAACAAAGCTTCCTACATTGATCATCTTTCTCCAAAATTGTAGACTTCTTACATTGATCAGTCTACACAAAAGGTTCTAAGGTTAGCTTTATAGTTTTATAAACATGAGATGAGACTTATATTCCTAAAAACATAGGTTTTTACTTATATCATGTAAAAATAAAATCCATATTAATCCCCTTATTAAATTTCATGAACTTAATTGACATAGGGTTGTTTAACTTCATTTTAACAATAAATAAAGGCTGCACATGTAGATGCAGTAAGTTGTTTATCTTTGGTTAAATTCCAAGCCAATAAGATGTCAAAAATAGATCCTTTATTATTTTTTCTAGATATTAATCGAATCTCATAATGTCAAAAACTATAATATGTCATTATTACCATCCATAATAGCATAAAAACAACAAAATACCTCATAATCACATAATTAATCCATAATCATGATGAAAAATTAAATGCATCACATAATATAAAATATATAAATCATATCACACCAAATCTAAAAATGTACAATGCTAAATCACACACACACACACACACACACACACACACAACTCATAAATGTTTTAGAATAAAAATGTACAAGATGGCTCTCTAACCAATATAACAGGTAGGTTTATAGCCAATACAATGAATAAAATATAGATAATCAGTAAGCTAGATATGACTTAGGTAGATGCTAGATCCTCTTTGTCTAGCTCTTCCATCTCCACTCCTACCTCCATCCCTGCCACCTCTCCCTCATACCATGCTCCCCAAGTTAGACATATCACCTTATGATTATTGGGATGCTCTCATTTGTGTTAGAACATAGGTCACATATCAAGGTACCTATAGTATATTTTATTAGAAATACTCTCATAATATCATATATTTATGATGATGACTTAGTACCTATTCATGATCATTATCCTTCCCTACCCTATGTTTGTCCCTACTCCATTTATGACTCTCTAACCTATCACTACCATAACCCCCTCTTGTCAGACTATCCCTCTATACCCTATACATGTCATGATCCCACACTTCCTAATCATGTCCCCATTATATAATATCTAGCTAGACCTATAAATCATCATGGATTATCTATGCCTCTATTAAATTTGACTATAGTCTAGTCACCTAGTCTTGTAATGCATCTTGCTCTACCCTCATTACTTCATGATCTACAATAATCCCTTAAATATCTATCTATGGCTCTTCCCCTACTAGATCCTCCTCCTTAACATCATCCATATCCACATCCTCTCCTACATCCTATCAAGGCTATAATACCCTGTCTTGCCTCACTCCTAGCTGATCTAACCACCATAATGAATGTGTCAAAGTAGCTCCTACATCATTCACATCTAAAGCCACTAAATCCTCATCTAACCCAACTTATGGCTTAATATAATGGGCCTCTGGTAGCCCAATCTTTGTGTCATACCTTTGGTATAGTTGATGTGCTTTTGGGACACCTTAACACAATTCAAACTATATTTGTACCCTATCAAACTAGAAGTACTTTAGGTGCTCCACTCTCCATCCTTATAGCCACCTACTGAGTTATTTCATTAATAGATCTCTCTCCACTCATGGCCATGTATTAAATCTTAGCTATGAATTCTAAATAACATTTCCCTAATGTAATCCATCTAACACCATTGATAATATGCTAGGTCTCATACAAATCCATCAATGTGAGGTTAGTGTTGGCTATTTTGGCCCACATCCTAAGCTTCACCTATACCTAGAGAGAAGATTAGTAGGGTCTTAATTAAAGAAAGATCAAATAGATTAGAAGAAGGCTCAACATTGAAAATAAAGGGATCTAGGTAGGTCCTCATCATGTTTTAAGCATTCAAGAGCATGAACTAGATTACAAAAGTCTTAAAAACTCATCAAAACCTTTAAGGTTGAAAGGAAGATGAATTTGGCAAGTTTAAAGGACCAAATAATCACCAAGATGTCATGCAAAAATGTGTAGACCAGTTCACTTGTGCATTTTATAAAGTTTTCTCATGAAGCCTCAAAAGCCAAAATATTATAGTGCTATGGATTCCTTCATGCCAAGATCATATCCTACAAATTTCATGCCTTGGTGAGTTCTCTAGCTCAAGTTCTAAGCATGCAAAGTTGAACCTTCATAATGGAACATTTGTACTAACATCAAATTTAAGCCTAAAAAAATAACCATTTAGATTTTTAAAATACTTAGATGTTCATGTAGACATCAAATGATAGGTGTGTGGATGTCAAATGATAGATGCACAAACATTAATTTTAATCTTGACAACTATCTATGGGGGTTCAAAGATTGACTATCACATGAATTTTAATGATAATCATGTAGACATTAAATGATGGGTGTACAGATGTCAATTTTAAGCTCATGAGTTATCCATTTGAACTCAAATGGTATGTGCAAGTAAATCTTATGGTGAAAGTTATTTTTTTACATATTCATCTAATGGTGTGATCTCAAGTCAATATGTCAAAGGATCTTAGGTGGTAGGAGATAGGAAGATAGAATTCATTCATACCTATAGGATCTATGATGCACAGGAGGTCAAAGAGTCAATATATGATAGTATGGATCTATGTGACCAATAGAAACAAAGATATTTTGGAGAAATTTGATTGGTTTGAGCTGGTTTTTAATAGACAAAGGTAATTCAAAGGAGCAACTTTCAATAAAATAAAGAAAAATCATGGAGACAAGTTCAAGCATGGTCTAGTTTGAACTAAAGCTAACATTTAGAAACATGCCAACAAGGTAGACATGTATAATTCAATGGATACATTACCATAACTATCTACATTAAAGTGACCCTTCTTTCCACTCTTGCATGCCATGATGAACCAATGAAGAGCAGTTAGCACTAGGACAAAATTCTAATAGATTGAGTTGATTGGTGTAACTACATTGATGCCAAAACTTAGATTGAAACATATTGATCTTCCCATTATAATAATAAAGAAGCTTTAGTGAAGGAATAATATAACTGTGTAATAGACTGAAGTGACCTAGATCAATCAAGAAGCTTGAATGAGCATAAATGTAGAAGCAGTTGTAACTATAGTTCAAATAGAGTTGATTTCATTGATTCCTTTTTTTTAGTTCCAAAATATCTCTCTCTTGCTTCCCTTTCCTCTATAAATATAGCCTTTGATCTATTGATGATCATCCCTTAGGTTGGTATGACTAGACTCTATCATTAATTGTATTGTGTACCTCTTAGAGTAGTGAGAAATGCATTTGTAGTGTTTATCATATGTGTTTGGTATTTTGTGTGTGTTTGATATGTAACATTTGTCTAATATTACCTTTATAGGTTCAAATTCAACTTAAAAACTAACAATTTTTCATTTTAGGTCATATAGTGTGTCATAACTATGATGTCTCAGGTATAAGGTGGACTGTTAGTTATAAGTGCCTTCAATTAGGCCTTGTCTTTGTCCCCTCCTAGCCTTATCTAGTCAAATTGACCTCTATGTTAATTACTATTGTTTAGAATATATAGTAAACATTACATTAGTTCTATTCATATCCAATTTAGTGTATTAATGAGTTAAATCTTGAGAGTGGATCTTTAAACTTTAATGCATCATCACATGTTATAATAGGTTTTAATTTATGCAATCTCTTGACTCTTTTCACCCTCGCTTGTTTATTTCTTAGAAAGAGAGGTTTAAATCATCATATCCAAAGAACTAGCCTCATTAAAAATCCTAGAGGTCTGACCCAAACATAGGTAACCCACATCCTAGGGTCATTCTCATGTTGGACTAGGTTTGAAATCATAATTTGAACACTTATATTTTTCGCTAGGGTGTAACCTAAGTCTCCAAAAATTCTAGAATGTCTGGTGGGACCACTTATTCACACAAAGTGAATCATTTTTAGGTTTTCATAGTCTTCATGCCCCCAAGAGTTGTCACAAGATATTTTATATAAAGGAAAGAAACAAATTTCTCTAAGCTATATTTCCAATAAACAAAGAAGAAGAAATTCTCTCAGTCAAACCCTAATCCTACACCTCTTATTCCCCTTATTGTTTCACAAAGTCATCTCATTCAAGATAGTATTGTTCAACCAAGCATTATTATAAATCCCATACCTTAAATGGTTGTTCCTAAAAGACAAGCATTTATACCATTTAATGGTGGTAGTCCTCTAAATATTACTCAATGGGAAGATATTCCAACCTCTGCCCTAAAGACTCTTCCTTATTTTATAGGGTAAAATCTAGTTAATCTTATAAAACATTATATAGATATTACTAACCTTTTTTCAGTGCATCATATGACTCAAGAAAATATATCAATGAGGTTATTGGCAACTTCATTAAAAGGCAAAGCACTCCAATGGTATAAAGGATTTGATCCTACATCAATCAACAATTGTGATGAATTTGTAGAGGTCCTATGCAAGTACTTTAAAGACAAAAGTGACCAACTTTCACTTGTGGAGAAGTTTACAACATTCAATAGATTTAATCATGAATTCATGGTAGATTTCAATTAGAGGTTCTAAAAGACTTGTGATATAATTATTACAGTGATCAAGCCTACACCCAAATATGCCTTTTTATACTATCTAAAGGCCCTCAATTTAGATGTAGTTTTGATGATTCAATCCATGGGAGGGAACACTCTACCTAAGGATTTTGAAATAGAAATCAAGGTTAAGAATTTCCTTATACAAGTAGGAAAGTTATCTCCAAGGCCACCAATTCCTCTCTTTCAAGTTATCTAACCTCTTACTCTAACTATTATTCCACTTATGAATTCAATAAAGTTATATCAAATATAAGGTGATCAAGTTAACAGACTAGGGAAGATAGAGAGTCTTCTTAAGACTCATAACAACAAGTTTTTTGTAATGGAGAGACAACAAGATCCACCATACAAGACATATCATAATACTAATCAAAATTATTAGTATAATAGGCCATCCTATTATTCTAATCAACAAGGACAAGGACAAAAATCTTAGTTAAGGTAATACAATCCTAATGCCCCCAAGCAATTCTAGAGTTATTATGCCAAATCAGAACAACTATGCTTAAGAATAATAATGGACAAATAAATGGGATAAATAAAATAACATGGAAATGGCTCCAACTAGTGAGAGCTCACATTAGTCTTAAATGCATCAAATTTTTGTTCTTCCTTCACTTGAAAACTAGACACCTTATCAGAATAAGGAAGCCTCTATACCACATGGATACATTCCTTCATTTACTCAAGCAAAAGTTCTAAATCAAAAAGGATAAGGGAGTGGTAAGGCACCTACTAAAACCACATTTATGAACTTCCAAAAATGTGAGTATTCTTTTTGAACACACAAAAACAAATCAAAGTCAAAATATGCCTAATATTGATAATTCAGTTACAACCCATACCAGATCCAAGAAAGGGGAAATTGTTGATGGTTTAGGTCCTAAAAAGGCAACCCCTTTTCCTTATCAACCAACACAAATGACCACCACTAATGAACTAACTCAAAAGACATCAAATCATTTAGTTCAAGATCCAAAGGGATAGAATGTGAAAGGGCCTTACATCCCTCAATTCACACAAAATCTAGGAGCTCTTCCCACTCTAAAATTGAAGTCAAGGAAAACCACTTCTCTACTAAATATTGTGGATCATAAGAAGAAAACATCAATATAAATTTTAGTGTGGGATACATTTCTAATCCCAAGACAAAAGGAGTATCTGTAACAGGATATTTCAAATCTTAATATCTATGATGGACACCTAAAAATAAAAATGTAAGTACTATTTCAACCAACTCTAATCCATTTTTTGAGCCTCAAGATCCTAAGGTGACTAATTCTCCCCCATTCTATCCATTTTGTTGTCATAGGAGATTGTCTTTTCCACAATTATATGATTGATAGTGGAGCTAATACTTATGTCATGTCTAAATCCATAGTTGATAAACTAGGGCTTAAGTATGAACCTCATGATAAAGAAGTGTTACATTTAGATGGTTCCCCTACTAAGACTATGAGCATCCTCAAATATCTTAATATTTTATTTTATACTTTTCCAAATTTCACCATTTCATAGGATATAGTTATTGTCAATTTACCTCCATACTTTACACCATGCCTATACAGGGATTTCACTGCTAAAATAAGAGGCTACCTTTCTTTAGATTGATCATACATGGTTTTTATAACTATATATGGAACCAAATTCACCATAAGATCAAAGCCTCTTTCTATATTTCACCTTAAACCATATATGCCAAATATGTCTAATATGAATTTCAATATTTCAGAAGAAGATGAGGATACTATTGATCAAGAACCTTCTAATCCACTTTAGGGCATACAAAATATATTCTTGGATGAGTGGGCTGATAATAACCATGGGTATGACCTAGACAAATGTATTCAAGAAGATAGTTTTGGTGTCTACTGCATGCATGAAGAAGGTGACTCATTACCTAGTCTCACCAACACAAAGCAAGATCAAGGAGTATGGAACCTATAATTTTATGGATCTAGATCAAAAAATGAAAGTAGAGCTAGTGTAATTTTGGTTTCACCTCAAAATCAAAATTATTATTCTTTAGTTAGATTTTAAGTCATTTATATATGAAATACTATAGAGTATGAAGCTCCTATTCTTGGCCTTTGGTGGGATAGAAAGAGAGGTATTAAGATTTTGTAGGTCAGAGGTGGTATTGAGTTCGTAGTGCAACAAGTCAAAGGGATAAATAAAAAAATAACCCCGTCCTAAAGGTCTATAAACATAGAGTTTGGGACCTCATGGAAGATTTCCTAGCATTTGATATCTACTCCATTCTTTGAGGAGCTAATCAACATGCAAATAGACTTGATTCCTTAGGAGAACAATGAGATATAGTTTACCAACTCAAAGATAATAAATATAAAACCCAAATCAAGGTTGTATGTAGGCTTTTAGTTCCAAATAATGAGGTTAGTTTTTAAGTCTTTGATAGTGACAAACATATAGACTATTTTCTATAGGATGAGACAAAGTTTTGCTCAAAGAATCAAAATTAATTATAATGCCAATGTAAATATCAGATTGTATAATTAAGATCAAACAAAGTGACTAAAGGTTTAGTAACTTTTGAGATAATTTTAAATGAAGATGATCAACTTAGAAAGGACAAGGTAAGTATCTCTTCCAAGGAATAAATTTATGAGGAAGTTCATATAGTTAAAGGTAAACAACTCAATTTGGGTAGAGTAAACACTAATTTTGAGAGAGTAGATTTCATTTCATTATTTAATGAGTACACATATGTATTTTTTTTTAATACAATTATTTAAAATGGTTTGACCTTGGATTAACACAACATACTATTGAGATTGAATAAGATGTAAAACCAATAAGATATAAGCAAAGACCCATTAACCCCAAGGTTGAAATTCTCATGAGAAAGGAGTTTACCAAGCTAATTGAGTCAAGTATAATATTTACCATCAAGAACTCAACATGGTATTATACTAGTGAGAAAGAGAATTGGAGAAATAAGACTATTTGTTGATTTCATATATTTGAAAAAAGTGTCACTAAAATACCACTATCCTCTTCCTTTCATGGATAAAATATTGCAGAGAGTATTAGGTTCACAAAGTTTATCCTTACTGAATGGGTACTTAGGTTACAACTATAAATTGGTGAAAGAGCAAGATCAGTATAAAACATCTTTCACAACTAAATAAGGTGCTTATGCCTACCAAAAGATGCCTTTTGGGCTCTCTAATGCTAGAGCCACTTTCTAAAAGGAAATGTATGTTGCCTTTCAAGGTTTTTGATTAAAATGATCTTAGTTTATCTTGATGACATTACTATATTTTCAAAGGATCCTAATGATCATCTAACACACTTGAGAGTTGTTTTTGATAGATGTATATAATTTAGTGTATGAGGGGAGACTTCTTGGGCATGTAATGTCCAAAGATGTTATTTATATTTATCTAGAGAGAATAGAAGTAATCATCACTCTATCATTTACAAAACATAAGAAAGGATTTCAAATCTTCTTAGGCAAGATCAATTTCATTAGAAGATTTATTCCTGGGTTTACATGATTAGTAAGGCCACTCACTCAAATGTTGAGGAAACATCAAGAATTCACTCAGAGTAAGGAGGGTAAGAGAAGTTTTGAATCCATCAAAAAATAAATCAACCAAGCTCCCACTATGTTTAATCCATATTTCAATAAGGATTTATTTATGTATATTTTTTCTACATTTAGTACAATTTCAGCCATGCTTATGCAACAAAATAGTGAAGGTTTAGAGCAACCCATTGCTTTTTTCACCCAAACTTTGGAAGAATATGAGGAGAGTTATTATTTTGTCAAAAATTATGAACTTGTTGTTATAAGAGGCTTGAAAAAATTCAAACATTTGGTTTCAAATAGAAAGATTATACTAATGGTATCTCATCTTAGTGTGAAGGATTTCATCCTCAATAGAGACTTAAGAAAAAAAGAAATGGAGAGGTCACTAAGTGTATGGAATATGATATTGAATTTAAGGTAAAAAATTTGGTATAAGGTAAGGGATTGTGTGAACATCTTGAAAAAGATATGAAATAAGAAAAATAGATGGTTTTGACATTTTTAAGACACTCAACAAGAAGCTAAAACTACTTCTTCATCCAGTTGGACACAAGACATTGCTAGACTCCTTTAAATAAGAGAATGTGCAATGGGATTAGATGAATTAAGGATAAAAAAATTTAGATATAAATTAGTACCATACAGTCTGATTGATGGAGTTATTTTTAAAAAGTATGCTGGAGGTATGTTCTTAAGGTGTGTTGAAACTAATCAATTTGACAAGCTTTTTGAACAATTTCATGATAGTCCTTCTGGAGGCCATTTTGTAACTAAGACCATAGTTGTAAAAATAATTAAAGCTAGTTACTTTTGACCTAATTTATTTAAGTATGAACATGCATGGGTTAGGAAGTGTGCAATGTTTATAGGTAAATAAAGACAACTAATATGCCATTGAGGCCTATTCAGGTTGAGCATCCTTTCATGAAATGGGTTTGGAATTCATTAGCATGATACATCCTCTATCTAGTGTTAGTCATAAATGGGCCTTGATAGATAGGGACTATTTCACTAGGTAGGTGGAAGTAGTGCCTTTGAATGAGGCAAACGAAAATTCTATGCTTGAATTTTATGAGAGTCTAATCACCCATTTTGGATTACCTTCCACTCTACTATCATACAATGTTGTGGAATTCAGTAGTGAAAAGGTATGTGAATGGGCTCTTGAGCAAGGTATTTATCTAAAATCTTCATCAAATTACTACCCATAGGGTAATGGACTAGCTGAGTCCACTAATAAGAACCTGATTTGGATCATCAAAAGAACACTAGAAGATAATTAGAGATCTTGGCATATAAAGTTGAAGACTAGTTTATGGGATGATAGAATCACCCCCAAATGGGTTTGGAATTCATTGGCATGATACATCTTATATCTAGTGTCAGTCATAAATGGGCATTGATAGATAGAGACTATTTCACTAGGTAGGTAGAAGTAGTGCCTTTGAATGAGGCAAATGAAAACTCTATGCTTGAATTTTATGAGAGTCTAGTCACCCATTTCGGATTACCTTCCACTCTAATATCATAAAATGTTGTGGAATTCAGTAGTGAATAGGTATGTGAATGGGCTATTGAGTAAGGTATTTATCTAAAATCTTCATCAAATTACTACCCATAGGGTAATGGACTAGCTGAGTCCACTAATAAGAACTTGATTTGGATCATCAAAAGAACACTAGAAGATAATCAGAGATCTTGGCATATAAAGTTGAAGACTATTTTATGGGATGATAGTATCACCCCCAAGAATATCCTTGGTCATTTTCCTTATCTTTTAGTTTATGGAAGAGAATAAAGGCTACCTATCTAATTAGATCTCCCAGTTTTGGAGCTTGCACACTAGTTAGAGCTTCTAAAAAGTGATGTAATGGAAGTTAGGATAAATAAACTAAGATAATTAGAGGAGATAAGAGATGATGACATGCATATCATATGGTCTAACTAGAAGTAAGTCAAGAAAACTTTTGACAAAAAGGAAGCATCAAATACATTCCATTAAGGTGATATAGTCCTCAAATGGGATGAGGACCATGCAAAACAAGGAAAATACTCTAAGTTTCATAGCCTTTGGAGTCAACCTTATGTCATCATAAGTTGCAAATAAAGCAATTCCTTTGAGCTTGATATATTTAATGGAGAGATCCTTCCCATCCCTATCAATGTGAGGTATCTTTAGTTCTACTATTAGTTTGATCTCATGTTCCTTGTATATAGGTATATAGGTCTATCTTTTCCTCCAAGTGCTTTTACACTTTGCTTTGTTTATTGTTTAGTTAGTTTTTTTGGTCCATTTTGTTGCTTCCTTGTTGTTTTTGAGTCCCCCATTGCTCCAAAATCACTTCAAGAATCAATCAGAGTCCTTTTGTAATTAGTACCTTATTCATTTAATCATCATGAGCAAGTTGGGTCAATGACTAGGTTCCATGACTAGTAGGTTGGTCAAGCTAGCTGAGTCACCAGAAATATTGGCCATTTTGGCCCACATCCCAAGCTTCACCTAAACCTAGAGAAAATCCTAGTAGGGTCCCAATCAAAGAAAGATCAAATAGTTTAGAATTAATCTCAACATTGCAAATGGAGGGATCCAAGAATTCCCTAATATTTTTTCAAGCATTCAAGAGAATGAACTAGATTGCACAAGTCTTAAAAATTCATCAAAACCCTGAAGGTTGAAATGAGGATGAATTTCGAAAGTTTAAAAGACCAAACCATCACTAAGACATCATGTATAAATGAGCAGACCAGTTCACTTGTACATTTTATAAATTTTTCTCAAGAAGCCTCACAACCCAAAAGATTGTAGTGCCATAGAGTCCTTCATGCCAAGATTATATCCTACAAATTACATGCTTTGGCAAGTTCTCTATATCAAGTTATAAGCATACAAATTTAAACCTACAAAATGGAATGTTTTTTCTAACATCAAATTTAAGCTCCAAAAAATAACCATTTAGATTTTTAAAATGCTTAGATATTCACATAGATGTCAAATGATGGGTGTGTGGTTGTCAAATGATGGGCACACAGACATGAATTTTAATATCAACAAATATCCATGGGGGTTCAAAGATTTATGGTCATGCATATGTCAATGATAATCATGTGAATTTCAAATGACAAGTGTGAAAACATCAATTTTAAGCTCATGAGTTAGTTGTTTGAGTTCAAATGATGGGTCTATGCAAATATGATGGTGTGAATTTTTTATACATCTTGATCCAATGGTGTAATCTTGAGTTAATGTGTCAAAGGATATTAGGTGGTAGGAGATTGAAGGATATTGTTCATTTATACCTAAAATATATATGATGTGTAGGAGATCAAAGAGTCAAGATTTGACAACAAGGATCTATGGGACTAATAGAAACAAAGATAGTTTAGAACAATTTGATTAGTCTAAGTTAGTTTCTAATGGACAAAGTCAAGTTAAAGGAGTAAATTTTGACCAAATCAAACAAAATCATGGAGTCAAGTTTGATCATGGTCTAGTTTAAACCATAGCTAAAATTTTGAAAGATGAGAACAAGGTAGACACATAGAATTTAATAGATTCATCACCATAAATAGCTACATGAAACTAACCCTTCCATCCACTCTTACATGCCATGATGAACTAAGGAAGAGCAGTTAACAACAAGATAAAATTATAATAGATTGATCTTATTTTTATAATTGCATTGATGTTAGAAATTATCTCAAAACAACTTAATCCTACTATTTCAACAATAAAGAAGCTTCAATAAAGGAATAATGAAACTGTGTAATAGATTGAAGTGACCCAAATCAATCAAGAAGCTTGAATGAGCATAAATGTAGAGTCAATTGTAATTATGGTTTAAATGTATTTGAGCACATTGATTCTTTTTTTCATCACCAAAATATCTATCTCTTACTTCCATTTCTTCTTTAAATATATCCTTTTAGCTATTGATGATCATCCCTTAGGTTGGTACGACTAGACTCTACCATAAATTGTATTATGTACCTCTTGGATTAGTGGGAAAGGAATTTGTAGTGTTTATCATCTATGTTTAGTATTTTATGTGTGATTGATAATAAAAAGTGTTCTAATATTCCCTTGTAGGTTCAAGTTCAACTTAAATAATTAAACAATTTCCGTACAGGTCATATAGTGTGTCCTAGTTATGATTTCTAGGGTATACGGTGGACTACAAGTTATAAGTGCCTCCAATAAAGCCTTGTATTCATTTCCCCTATCCTTAGCTAGTGAAACTGACCTCTATGTAAATTACTTGGGCTTTTAATCTATATTAATCATTTCATTATTTATAATGAGTTCAATCTTGAGAGTGGACATTTGAACTTTGGTGCATCAACACATGTTCGAATAGTTTTTACTTTATGCAATATATTGACTCTTTTCACCCCAAATTGTTTAGGTCTTATAAAATAGGTCAAATCATCATATATGAGGAACTATCCTCTTTAAAAATTCTATAGGTTTGAACCAAACATAGGTAACCCACAACCTAGGGTCATTCCCATGTTGGACTAGGTTTGAAAGCAAAATTTGAACACTTCTATTTTTAGCTAGGCTTTAGCCTAAGTATCCAATAGTTATACAAGGTCTTAATTCCAATAAAATAATCCCATGATATATATTATCTATTTCTACCATGTCTAAATAGTGCCAAATGGGTTAACTAGCCTAATTTTCTCATACACCCAATAATATAGAACAAAGGTAACATCTAACCCAAACCGATGTTATGTCCTTCAACTCCATAAATCCCTATATGCCATGATATAGTATTAGGATCCCACATAAATATAGTGTGATTCTCCCACATATCTAATGATACACATCAGTTCCTATGGAAATTAACCTCCCCCTAAATCTCGTAGTGCAAAGCAGGAGATGGATAACATCATCATAGTCATCACTAATATCCCCTCCATGTCCTCCTCATATATCCCCTCAAACACATAACCCTAGGAATTATAGGTGATGTCTAGTACATCCTCTTCATATAATCATTCTAGAATCACCACACATCCCCTCTCTTCAACTGGTATTATCATTTCACCCTCTAATAGTAGTCATAGTATATGGTAGATATCCTCCACTGTCATGGTAATCTTCCCAGTCAGTAGCCATAAAGTCCCATGGATACATAACATCACTCCATCAACTCTACCAATATCCCCACATCTCTATGTACATGGTGATAGTGGCATAAATCTATAAAACTGATAGTCTCTAAGTGTCTCCCTTTATAATCATCTATTTGATTATGTAACCAATCCAAGAGTGGTGAAATCTAGTCCCACATTATAAGTCATGTCCATGTCTTTAAGTGTAGGTCAACCTTAGTTATTTTTATTTCATGTTATCCTAAGTTTTCGTAACATTTTTCCTATCCTATATTCAATCATCTTTAATCTTTAATAATTGATATTGATCCTTCAAGAGAATTATTGATTGTATTAAGCGATCGATGTAAATCCATGTGCATCTACCCATCATATGAAATAACATCTAAATAATATAACTAAATTAAAAAATACCTAAAAACTTCCTAAACAATCTAAAAATCCCACAATAATTCAAAACACAATCTATAAACTTTTTAAAACATTAACTAGTTCAAAATTTTATTTAAAATTCAACAAAATTCATAAAACATGTAAAAATTAAAAAAAATCAAAAACTTAGCAAAAATAAATGCCTACATCATCATGAGATCATCATCATCTCATCTACATGATTCCACTCTCCTCCATCATTTTTATTTTGATTTGATGTGTGGATGAGTGTCAATTTTTTTGGCTCTCGCTCATATAGTCTCGATTGTAATTGAGTGCCTAACATGTTAGGCATACTATTTATATCCCTTATGGATCGATTTAAATTCTATGTAATCAACATCAATCTTATGGATTGATATTGATTGAATACTTTTAAATTATTCTTTGCACTACTTGCAAAAAAAGTTCAGCCCTCCAATCTTGACCCAAGACCACTGAAGTTATCTTTTATTATAATTATCCCATTACTTATTACCTAGTATTACTATCTAGTGGACATAGATCCCCTATCATTCCCATAGCCTTTGAAATGTCTAAATTCATTTCAAATTCTATCCCCTATGGTACCTAAAAGTATACCTAATTTTGAGAGCAGCTATCTCTTATCACACATATACCAAGCACATCAAATTCTTTGGTTAGTCCATCCTAGCCTTTATCCTCTTGATTACCTCTGATTGAGCCCACCTATTTGTAGTTGTGTCAATATGTTACTTGTTTCATACAATAATATTTGTGCTAGTTTAGGTCCTAGGTCCCCTTTATTGTTTATCCCTATTTTACCTCATGTAAATATCTAATTACTCTTTTAGCATTTACCCGACATAATTAAGTTTTATTAATTAATTTCACTTAATTAAATTACTTTAACTAGCTATCTACTATAAAATCTAAATAAATCTACCCAAATTTGAATAAAAGGTAAGTTATTTTAATAACCCACAACCCCCTTGTAATCTTGAAATCATTTTAAAAACATAGAGCTTAATTTGACTTCTTAGTTGAAACCATTCCAACAACTTTGGTAGGTTTATCCTAGAATCATTACTAATTCCTATGATCAATGTCAATTTTGTCAAATTGACATCAATTTAACCATAAGCCTCCTAGGCCAAAAGATTAATTTCATATGCTTCTAATTACACTATAATTATGAAACAATTTATCTAGAGTATTAGTTAGTACATTTTTCATTCACTGGAATATTTTACACTTACATCAACTCATCGACACTCATCGACACTCATCCATAGATCAAGAATCATCTTGTCAACTTTGTAGTCTACCATAGGTTAAAAACACTATAAAATTCTAGTCTATCATTTGTGTTAGCAAATTCATTATGTAATTTATTCTATTTGTATGTTATTTTATATTTAGTTTATCCTTATGATCAATGTTATAATATCCTTATTCATCTTGAAACATCACTAAACCATACTAAATCCTATTAAAACCATGTTTTAAATCCATATCATGATAACCTTGTATTTACTGATAGAATTAATGTTGATTCCCTGAATTGACATTGATCTTGTAGATCATCAATGATCTCTACTAGAAACACACTCTATTTACAACCTAAATCCCTTTAAGTTAGCAATCTAAATTACATTTTAGCTCATTTTTTATTAAATCCATGGGTTTCTTATAGATGAATCCACTTGAAGTTATTCATGAAGTGATGACTATTCAAGATTTGTCCATAGTTCCACATCCTCTTTTCTCAGATCAAAGCGTTATGTCCTTCAAACTAGGCATTTTTGTTATTGTTTTCACCCCTAACTTAAAATCCATTGATGATCAATTGGAAGTGATTCAATCTGAAGAGTACACTATCAAAGATTATTAGAATGTTTACTTGACTAATCTCCATATAATGAATGTAAACTAAATATTAAATCATTTCATTATATTATCTATATTGTTAAATGTAATATTATAATTTCATTTTTTATATTTATCTACTTGAGTGCTAAGATAGTGAGATGATATCCTTACAAGGAATTGTACCACTTCATAGGACTAGTTTTATACTAGGTAACCCACTCATATATAATATTAATCAATATTTTTCTAATTGTCTATTTTATAAAGTTAATCCTCCTAAGACAAAAAGGATTTCTCATATTGTTGGATAAATGTTGCATGATCCTTTATTTTCATAGTTAGTTTTAAAAACCTTGTATCTAATTTTAAGTTTGTAAGTAATTTACTTTATATAAAAAAATGAACAAAATTACTTTAAACATAAATCTTTCCCTAGGGTCATCCTATATCCATAGCATTTTGTGGTGTGATAAATTACCCAATTATACTCATATATGTATGTATATATGTATGTATGCATGCATGTATGTATGTATGTATATGACATGATCCCCCAAAAAAATTCCTTAAAAAATAACACTAGGTTATATAAATTGGGTTTGTAAAACACTAATTATTTAATAATAGGTCTTCTTGAGTAAACCTTATAAGGAAGAATTTGATCCCTTGCTATATATTAAGCTCATGATGTATAATAATATTGACATACTCTTATAAATTTTGATTTGAATATATATATGTGTGAAAATTGTCTTCCTCATAAGACCGACTAAACAAGACTCACTCATAAATAGTTATTATTCTATGGAATATTAGTGTAAAGGAAACTCTTTACCTAAGGGAATATTATCAATCCCTAAATATTCTTCCTTATTAATAACATGACTAACTAGATTATTTAAACCTAAAAAAATATCAAGTATATACTTAAACATCTTACTTTAGTAATAGAATAAAGATAACATATATTCATGTCATAAAATTAATGAAACTTAGCTTTATTCTAATTTTATTCTCACTATCGCAATACAACATAGACATATAATTTTAGTGACCTCATATTTCTAAACATGAGATTCCTCTTGTTCACTTACATTAATGTTATATTTTCATAGCATAATTCAATAATATGTCACTTGCATAATAATCCATAAGTTCATGATCAAATGATACTAGTAATATACTCCAAATGATATTACCCAGTCGAAATGATTACATTCGATACTAAGGTCATATCACATTTCATACAACTTATATCAATAAGATAGAAATTTTATAGATACATCTTAGAAACATCTATTAAATTCATATAATTTGTAATGCAACTGATTAATATAAATCTCATTAGCATACCTCATAGTTCTACCTCAAAAAACATCCACTTAAATGAGTTCCCACCAAATAAATCATATTTTATATATTTAATATATAATATTAAAACATAAATAAAGACTCTCTCCAAGAAATGCAGTAATTATCAACACATGTTATGTGTTAAAAAATCATGTAGTCTAAACTTCTAATTCATTACTCAGCTAATTTCCATCTTCTTCATCCAAAAAGATAAGTTTTACATTATGCATTGGTTGATTTGATATTAATTATTTTTAAATTATATTAAAATAGAGTGAATAAGTCTTAACTCCCCTAATTGGTTACACACCACATAATTCCATCAAGGAGAAATTTACAATCAACATTCATGTTAATATTTCAACATACAAGAACCATTATTAGTTATTTCATCTCAACTCAAGGGTCACGACAAATAAAGTGGTGATCATGGTGAAATGGAACAAGTTAATTACCAAATAAATATAATTGTAACCTAATTAGTCCAGATCATGATTTAATTCTATATTTGATCTAATTATATTATAGTTCAAAACATAATTTGCAAGTAATTGACTTATTTTCAAGAACATAGTTATAATAAGCTTTTCATCTTTTCATATTTTTGAATTTTCCTTTCTTTAAAAACTTTATGAATATAAAAATTTAGGAATTAAAATCCATAACTAAATTTATTTCCTATCAAATATAGATATTAACTATTTGATCATGATGACCAAAAGATAAATGTTTCTCTTAACAATCCATTCATAAAATTAAAATTCAACAAACAATGTCATCTAATCAATTGAGTATGTTTTTTAAGTCTTTAAATGAATTATAATATATATTTTAATGATTTATCCACCAATACAATTAATAATTTGTTTCATGATAATAAATTACTCACTACAACAAGAGGATTTATAACTTTTACCATTAGTATTCACCATTCATAAAAAATGAAACTTATAGAGTTCAAATCCAATGCAATCCATCCCAAGCTAATGATTCAATAATCCAAATATTTCATTTTTTATATTCCAACTTCCAAAGCCAATATATTCAAATTCCATAGTCACATTTAATAATATAGTCACTTCTAAACCAAGTCATACTACATACTAATTCAAGCACAAGAAAATCATGAATTAATTCTTATTAACATTCAATAATTTCATTATCTAAAACATAAAACACTAATTTAGTCATCAATAATAGTATATGAAGAATAATATCATCCTATATCAACTTAACCAAAGATAAGTTAATGCATAGTTGATTGATTATGATTATTCATTCACATAATATAATTGTAATGAGAAATAATGAATCATAAAACCAAAGAG